>CM019149.1:280433587-280709818 GCA_009733165.1 Naja naja
ACTAATTAACTCCAATTTAAGGTTGTCAGCTCTTCAAGATAGACCAGATCAGGAAACAAACTTTATAAGAAATATATGGGAATTCTGTTTTATTTTATGTAGGCTATAACAGAACAGACACAGACTTCAGAGGATAATTAGGACTGCAGAAAAATGATTACTACCAACCTGCCTTCCATGGAGGACCTGTATACTGCATGAGTCAAAAGAGGGCTGTGAAAATATTTACAGACCCCTCACATCCTGGACATAAACTGTTTCAACTCCTTCTCTCAAAACGACACTATAGAGCACTGCACAGCAGAACAACTAGACACAAGGACAGTTTTTCCCGAAAGCCATCACTCTGCTAAACAAATAATTCCCTCAACACTGTTCAACTATTTACAAAGTCTGCACTACTATTACTGTTAATCTTCTCATCACTCCTTATCACCCATCCCCTCCCACTTGTGACTGTATGACTGTAACTTTGTCGCTTGTATCCTTACAACCTTATTGAATGTTTCCTAGTATGATTTGATTGCTTATTGTACCCTATGACTATCATTAAGTGCTGTACCTCATGATTCTTGACTCTTAATGAATATATCTTTTTTGTAATGTATACTGAGAGTATTTGCACCAGGACAAATTCCTTGTGTGTCCAACCACACCTGGCCAATAAAGAATTCTATTATCTATTATAAAAACAGATTCTTGACAGCCTGAGAATGTGCACCAAGAATCAAGGCAGGGCTATTTTAAGTTTCTTTCCAATGTCTTCCCTTCCCAGGTTTAGGTCATGTTTTGCTAACTATCATTATGGTGCTTCTCAGTGGTAGGATTCAAAAAATTTACTAATGGTTCTGTGGGCATGGCTTGGTGGGCGTGGCAGAGGAAGGATACTGCAAAATCTCCATTCCCTCCCCAACTGATTAACCTGCTTTCCAGTTCTGTTCTCCTGTGCAGGGCAAAAAGACCCAGCCAATCAGCTGGGACTTGGGAGGCAGAGAATAGATGGGGTGAGGCCAGTCAGAGGTTTGCAGGTTCTCTGAACTACTGAAAATTTCCACTATTGGTTCTTGAACTACTCAAAATTTCCGCCACGGTTCTCCAAAACTGGTCAGAACCTGCTGAATACCACCTCTGGTGCTTCTCCAGAGTAATTTCTATAGTTCTCTACACACATAGTGCACAATTATTCCTCAAAGACCCTGCAAGAAGACTTTGATCTTCATTTTCTTTCCAAAAGACCATCAAATGGGATGGGACAAGTTCTTGAAGTTCCACATATGGATGCCACATTCTGGTTTCATTCCATCTCGTCCCCCCACATCCTAACTAATTTGAGAAATCACAAACAGCTTCTCCTAGAAGAATACCTTTGGATGTGTGATTTTAGTTGGAGTGGGAAGTTTTGAAGTTACCTTAGTGTCAACTAGATACTCTTTGCTTAATGACTAGTTGTTTTATAACTGTTCAAAGTTTAGACAGCCACAAAACAGGTGCTTCATAGCCTGTAAAGCACTCCTGGCCACACATCCTATTGTCACACAACCTGACCGTATGTCAGGTGGGTCAGCTTTTGACATGTTGTAACATTCCACAATCATCTGATCGCAGTTCATGATTTCTTTTATGATTTCCAGCATTTTTCCAGGAAAAAAACACCCATTCAAATGAATGGGTTCACTTAACGACTGCTACATTTGTTTAATGACACTGAGTTCATTTAACAACCACCATGTTCACCTAATGTTCACCACAAAAAGGTCAGAAAATTACTTCTGATCACTTGGATGCCTTGACATATAATTGTAATGACTTACATACAAACACGATTCCAAGGTCAGTTATGATTGTAAATTGAGGATTACCTGTATAACGTTTTGTATGTTAAAGCTGGCACAATTGAATTACATCTTTAAGATAAATTGTAAATAATCAAAGCAGGGCACACAAGGCAATATATGAGATGTTGTGTTTTAGAACAGCTGTAGTTTCCAGGTATGCTTCAAAGATAGCCTAATGTAGAATGCAGAACTCCAATGCTTTGCAGAAATCCAATGCAATCCTTAAAGAACTGGCCTTTTTTTTCTTTTTGAGCTTTGTATGGAAGCCTGAAAAAATCAACATGTTTTAATAAATAGCAGAATTTCTTCCAATTCTTTTTTAAAATATGCATGGGCTTTTTGCTGTAAAATGTTTAATTTTTTTTTAAATGGAAGCTTGTTTGAAAGCTTGATATTAGCAAGCAGCAACATAAGCAACAAGAGGAGTAATGTGGGTATCATCTCATCAGCTCACTTTCTAGCAAATTGGTACTTCATAACTGGCCATATAATCTCATTATCCTGTTCTACATTAATCCCAAACCATATCACGTCTTTTATTCAAGTGCCATTAGACCCTTATTAGATCTGCAAAGGAGTCTCAAAGAGCTGCCAACCTTAAAGTGTTCAGCAGTTGTTCATAAGATTAGAAGTATGGAGGGTTTTATTTTTGTTGTGGGTCAGTTTATGTCTTCTTCATGATCTGACAGACATCAATTCACCAGGTTTGTCCATTAGTAGCAGTAGCACCTAGACTTATATACTACTTCACAGTGCTTTACAGTCCTCTCTAAGTGGCTTACAGAGTCAGCATATTGGCCCAACAACAATCTGGGTCCTTATTTTACCCACCTTGGAAGGATGGAAGGCTGAGTCATCTTGAGCTGCTGAGAATCAAATTGCTGAACTGCAGGCAGCCGGCAGGCAGCAGAAGTAGCCTGCAGTACTGCATTCTAACCACTGTGCCCCAACGGGTTATGTAACTGCTTCTTTGAGTAAAGATAAAGGCTTTCCTTCCAGTCATGTCTGACTTTGAGTACAGTGCCTACCTCCATTTCGGCCTAAGGAGCCAACATTGTCTGAAGACATTTTCCATGGTCATTTGGCCAGCATGGCTATAAGCCAAAGGCTCACGAATGCTGTTCCCTTTTCACTGAAATAAAAGTTTCTTTGAGGACTTGGAAACTTTTCTTTATGTCTTCTGTAATGGTATATGGCCCCTTGATCTTTTGTCAGGTCAAATTATTTTTGCCTTTGCATTAAGTGTCCAAGTGTATAGGATGTAACTTCATTACTTCACCGAACAGCCTGGTTTTACTTCACCTAGTACTGAACAATTTGTTTTGCAGCCAAAGTATTCTCAGTAGTCTTCTTCAGTCCAAAGGCTTTGTTTTTTTCTTCATTCAGTCTTTCTGAAGATCCAGCTTTAATAGCCACATACTATATTATGACTGGATAAAACATGACCTGGACAATATGTATTTTGGTCATTGGGGTGATATTTCTGCATAATGTCATTTCATCTAGATTTATAGCTAGATTTATAGTCTTTCTCTCAAGTGGGATACATCTCTTGATTTCTGCCTTAAAATTGATTATTCCCCCAAATCTTTTAATAACACTTAAGTATTGTTGCTAACAACCATGGTGTTTGCTTCATAACTACTGCAAAAAAAAGGTCATAAAATTGGTTTGATCTCATGAGGACCTGCGTTACAATCATTATGACCATAATTGCCAGATTCAATTACAGTCATAAGTCGAGAACACTTATAATGGAAAGTTTCCTTTTTGAAAAGGCTATTTTGGGTAAGGTTGCCAATCATCTCTAGTTTCATGTATGAAATGTTTCTTCCATGGTTTGCGTATCTCAGGACTCATTAATTATTGCTAAGAGAAATGCTGTATTCCACCCAGTTTGAGCCTCCTGGATGGAAACTTTATAGTTTCGCTCTTTTGAAAAATGACAGGAAGAACAGCTTAATTTGCCATAAGGAAGTGACTCTTGTAACAGTTTCCTTTTCTTGTTTTAATTTTCATGCTGTTTCACAAAGACTCCAAATTTGATCAATGCAGGAAATGGGGTTGAGGAAAGCTACTTAAACTTTATTTTGCAGGATACTTTTCTGCTAAAATTGCTCTTGTCAAATCCTGCTGGGCTGAGTTCAGCATGAAGGGGAATAATATATTGCATCGTGTTTCTTTCTTCTTTTCTTTCCATTCTTTGCTTTGGGCCTCCTACTATCCTTCCAAGCTTATCCACAGGAAGACAGCTAATCCCTGGAGATGTCTGATTATCAAAAGAAGGCAGAAGTTCAAACACTTCTCAGTTTGCATCTATCAGACTATCACAACAGTTGGTCTCTAATGTTGGCAAAAGGTTGTTTAAGGGTAGAGGCACTGAGATATGAGCAGGCTTCATCTTTGCAGATACTGTGTGTTTGATTTATAGTAATGCATGTTTCTGCATGTTTCACTTGGTAATATATTCAGGAAGTCTGGGTAAGGCAGAAGTAGAATTCCAGACATTATAGGTTACAGTATACAGCTTGTACATACTGGCTGTATGAAGATGTAAATACCAAAGCAGAGTACATGTTAAGTTTGCATGAAGAGTCAGACGCGAAGAGCTTCAGTGAAGAGTTTATTAAGTGACTACAGCTCAAATGGACCCAACTTGGCTGGGCTACGGCTGCTTCTTATAGCCAGCAGCCGTTTGCCAAAATCAGAGTGCAGGGTTTTCCTGCACTATTTAAACCAATCCTATTTGACATTTTACAAGAACAATTCAAACTAAACCAATGACATTCAAACCTACATACATAACAGTACATGTTTAGGAAAAGTATATCAATGTGTACCAATAATTTTACATTTACATATTGAGCCTTCCAGATGTTTTTAAACAGCATCTTGTACTGCCTTCAAAAATTGGACATGTATGATGATGATGATGTTTCAGGCATAATTCAGCAACAATTGAAGTGCTTCAAACTGTGCACTAATTACAGTATAGGATTTCAAAGGCTGCATCTTCTGTCCACATGCATACACAAGTATTACACACCAGAGGTGGTGTTCAGCAGGTTCTGACCAGTTCTGGAGAACCAGTAGCAGAATTTTTGAGTAGTTGAAGAACCGGCAAATACCACTCCCATCTATTCTCTGCGTCCTGAGTCCCAGCTGATTGGCTGGGTCTTCTTTTGTTGCCCTGCACAGAAGAACGGAGCTGGAAAGCAGGTTAGTGGAGTGGGGAGGGAATGGATATTTTACAGTGTCCTTCCCCTGCCATGCCCATCAAGTCACACTACGCCCACCAAGCCACGCCCACAGAACTGGTAGTAAAAAAATTTGAATCCCACCACTGTTACACATTTATATACCATAGCATTTTCTGAACATCTATGGTACAGTTGAACAAATACCTCAGAAATGTATAAATACATTTTTTTAAAGGTATTGCTATCTGTACTGCTACAATGTGAAAGATTTTCTGTTACCTTCCTACATGTAATAAATTTATTTACTTACTAACTAATCCTTGTTTGCCCAATATTTTCCAGGTTTCTGCTTAATACGGCCAAGAGAATGTAAAGAAATGCAATATATAATATCAGCATTCCACCAGAGCACATCAATAAAGTTATATGCTCAAAGAAGTCATTCCTACACGCAGGAATTAGTCAAAAGCTAAAATGTCTTGGAATTGATATAGATAAATAAGTTGTTTTACTGCATGCAAGAAAGAAGCTTTAAGTATGCAAAATCTACTTGCTATAGAACACAAGCCTCAAGGCCTTGTTTCCCTTCTTATTCATATCTGAAATAAATTATCAAGCCCTGAAAACAAGGTAACAAAAATCTCTTATGAAAGCCTTTTTAATGTGAAAATTGTAACACAGATTTATGAAAAATACTGATTTATGATAAGTCACTGTCTATCTGCCATCTATGTTCTTCTGCTGACAGCTTCTTCATTATGCCATTTTTGCAAGGAGCCAAAGTTTCAGGATGATAGCTGCATCCTGCCCATCTTTTAATTTGTAAAAATAGAGCCCCGTGTCTGGAAGCAAATGCAGTTTAGAATGTATCATTTACTGTGGGTGCAAACACACAAAAATATAGCTGTCAAGTTAGCGATTGATGAAAACGGTCTTGTTGAATATTTCACCACTGAGCCAGAGGCAAGAGTCAGACTCATGGCCAAATGTGGGGGTAGAATCTTTCAACAACAGAAGCAGCTCAAACATATCAGTCAGAGAAATATGAACGGAATTCTCAAGATTAAGGTAGAAATACAGAAATCACTTTCATATGTAAAGGAATTGCACAGCATATTCATCTAGATTAGTGTTTCTCAACCTCAGTAACAGTGGGCTTCAATTCTTCTGTTCAATTTCACTGCATGGAATTCTGGGGAGTGTAGTCCTTAGGACTTAAAGTTGCTGATCTAGACTGTCTATCTGGCATAAGAAAAACCTATCTTTATACACAAACATAGAAAGCTTTAAGTATTCTAGCAGACAATTTGCCTATCAAATTCCATAAAAACAACAATTCTCCAGGGATCTCTTCCAGTTGTCTCTTCAGCTGCCAGGGACTGTCTTCCAAAATATTTACATATAGATCATAGGCTATGCACTTCAGATCTTGCTAGTTTCTGCATTATAGCAAAAATAAATAAATAAATAAATACATTTTTGTTCACTGAGAGAGAAGAGGGCAACAGCTACTGTATTGTACAGACTGTATTGTACAGATGTAAGCTACAACTCATAAAGGATAATAAACTCATCACTGGGTAGAACAATCCTCCCTGCAGAGATGATTTCTTGGCATTAAACTATTTATTTGCTTGTTTTTTAAATTTGCAATTCTTCTAATGCACCTAATCCCGAAGAACTCTGGGCATGCAATGTAAACCTATTGGTTTCACCAAGGAAAAGCACCATACCTTTTTTTCTTTTCATTTATGTCCATTACTCCTAAGAGAAAGAGAACAGTTAAAGGACAATAAAACAATTGCCTGGTCTGCATTTAACATTAAAGTTTAGCATTATGAATTTTCACACAGTGCTCTTTTTCTCTTCTCTTCCTCAGCACAACCACAGACAATCGGAAGCATTGCTTCCCATGGTTATAATGGAAAGAATTTTCCCCTTTAAAAGTACCCCACAAGGAACAATGAATATCGTTCCATCCAACCTTTCACATCAACCAGTAGAATTTTAAGAACTGTTGACCAAATGACAGAGTTCCTCCCTAATTATGTGAGTATAACTAATTGGAATGTTTAAACCAGAGGTCCCCAAACTTGCTGGCTGGAGAATTCTGGGAGTTGAAGTCCACAAGTCTTAACGTTGCCAAGTTTGGAGACCTCTGGTTTAAACTATGAACCACAGCCTTGGAAAACACTGGCCATCTAAAGAATGCTAATGAGGATTAACACCACACACATTGCAATAAAAAATTTTGGGGGGAGATCCAAAATTGTTCTCTCAAAGTACAATAGCAGTTTCACAACTGTATTTATTCGCTTCATTCATTTAATTTATTTATAGGGACACCCAACTCAAACAGTGTGACTCTGGGCAGCAGGGGTAGGATGCTACCGGTTCTGCCTGGTTCTATATAGCCGGTAGCTCTGAAGAGCAGCAGACACAGAACCGGTTCTGTGTTTGTTGCTGTTTGGCCCACCCGCCCGCCTGGGCTCTTACCTGTCCTTTATTTCCTGCTTTTTCAACATGCGCATGCAAAACGTAATCAGTAGTAATGCCGGTTGAATCCCAGCCCTGCTGGGCAGCATACAGTGGCAAACAAACAATAAATCAAAATAACCACATAACATTAGAAACCTACCCAATATATAAAATGGTAAGCCAAATCCATAATCAAACAACAAATAGAGACTTCACTCAACTGGACCCAAATGCCTGTGGATATCATGTTCATAAACATATCTGAGTATATGTTAAAGATACTCAGGTCCTACTGTGTTTGCATTTACACAATTAACAGTCTATCTCAATGGTCCTCAATCTGTGATTCATAGACCCCTGGGGAGATGTGATGTCATCACAAGGAGTCCGCAAAGGCTTGAAGAAATGTTATGATTGAAATCTTGAGTTAAATCTTGGGGTCTTTGGCCAAAAAAAGTATTTAAAGGGGGTCCATGATGAAGAAGATATTGAGATTCAAGGTGCTAGTGATAACATACAAAGTCCTACATGGCTTGGGTCCGGGGTACTTGCGGGAGCGTCTTCTGCTGGCATCACATTCCGATTGCCCTATACGCTCCCACAGGCAGGCCCTCCTTGGGGTGCCGTCAGCCAGACAGTGTCGCCTGGCGGTGCCCAGGGGTAGGGCCTTCTATGTGGGGGCACCCATCCTGTGGAACCAGCTCCCCTTGGGTCTTCATTTGGCCCCTGATCTCCGCTCCTTCCACCACGACCTGAAGACCTGGCTGTTTCAGCAGGCCGGCCTGGACTGAAATAGGGGGGGGCTTTTTAAGAAATTTTATTGTAATTTTATGAATTTGATTATTGGGCTTGTGATTCAATTATTTAATTTTTGTAATTAACTTATTGTATTGTGATTTTATATTGTGAGCCTCCCTGAGTCCTCAGGGAGAGAGGGCAGCGTACAAGTCTAATAAAACTGAAACTGAAACAGAACCATTGGTCTATCTCATTTGATTCTAAACAAAGAGTCTTGATCCTTCTGAAAAGAAGAATTTTTGCTTTGCAAACCTAATAGCATCTTCAGCCACAAATACCTGGACCTTTTGAAAAGATTAAGGCTATGTCAGCAATTTAAATATGTATGGACTCCCAAAACTGGCTGATAGAGAATTCTGGGAGTTGAAGTCCATACATTTTATTGTTGCTGAGGTTAAGAAAAGTTGAATTAAGGAGAACGTTCCAGCACTGTTAGTTAAAGTTAGATAATGCAAGAATCACCTGCTTGGTATGAAATAATCGCCAAGAAATGTGAATAAGTGTTTGGAACAGATTACTTAGGCTTAGAATAATATGCCAGTTTCATGAAAAACCATCTCCCTTTGAATAAAACAGTGAGTGAGCATACAGAAATGATTCACAATGAAAAGCAGAACTGTGGCAAGAAAAAATCATGAACATTAATTCAAAACATTCCAAGCCAACTCTTCCTCTTCATCTCATCCTTGCATAAATTCACGTGAGGCAATATATATAGAGAGAGAGTTTTGGACAAACAAACATGTAATACCATGATTCTGTTCTATGACATGACAGGTTATATGGGGCCCATCCATAAGCTCACTAACAGACAAAGAGATTTGATAGTTCCACTGAGTAACAAGTCTAATAAATAAATAGATTGCTGAGTGCATGGCCATTTAGTTCAATAATATCATGTGTATCATGAGATCATCATATAAATGTAAAATGAACGTGTGGAAAAGTTAAATCCACATTGTACTTCACAGCCTTTTTTTCCTCCTTCAGGAAAAACAGGCATTAGGGCTTATATATATGACATGTTGTAAGAATGCACAAGGGTCAGGGAAGCATTTCAATCTGAAAATTGCTAGAAGAAACCATCATGGAAATAAACATTTCCCTATTTTTAGAATTAATTAGAAGTCAATCAGTGGGTGTTTATGCATGATTTATAGTATGTTTAGAAGATTTTCCAAACTGATGGATTAATTTAAAAAAACAGCTATACCAACCTACTCTATAATAAATATTATATTTGTGAAGTGAATTTTTTATTGAACATCTCTGGAGGGATCTGAAAGTGGCTGTCCACTGATGATCACCATCCAACCTGACTGAGCTTGAGAGGATTTGTAAGGAAGAATGGCAGAAAATCCCCCAATCCATGTATGCAAAGCTTGTTGCTTCACACCCAAAAAGACTCAAGGCTGTAATTGATGTCAAAGGTGCTTCAACTAAGTACTGAGTGTAGGTTCTGAATGCTTATACCAATGTTATATTTCAGTTTTTTCTTTTCAATAAATTTTCACTTGTTTCTAAAATTTTTTCACTTTGTCACTATGGGATACTCAGTGTAGATTAATGAAGAAAAAATGAATTTCAACAACTGTTCAATCAGGCTGCAGCATAACAAAATTGAAAAAAATGAAGGGGGTCTGAATACTTTCTGAATGGATGTATCTACTGCACCACCAAAGCTTCCCTTCTGTATATATGCCAGTATTGGAGTAGTAAACCAAATATCCACTTACACGGACAGCTTCCAGCCAGCTCCTTGTTTTTGAATTCTGAGCTTGAATTCATAATCAGTACATTTGCCCCTTCCATTGTAACAATGGCCATTAATTGGGATTTATGAACAGGTTCAAGATATAGTTGTTCATATATATTGTTCTAAGGTTCCCAACAAGAATTTGAAATTTCCAGTTCAATCACAGAAAGGAAAATAATAGCAGTACTAATAACTACTAAAGCTATAACTTAGTAGATGAAAATTGAAACATTGGGCTTTTTTTGGTTTTTGGTAACTTCTGCCATTTAGCTGAAGCAATATTTTCACAATTCTTCTTTACACCCAGTTGAAGCTCTGTATTTCATGTTCATAGTGTAGATAATTTATCCTCCTAGTTTTCAATTTTACAACCACTTTCTGAATTCCAAGTCACACTATACAATTCCACTTATTTATTTGTATTAATCTCTTACATTCACTGGTTCTATTTTTTTCTTTGTCCTCCATTTATTAGTTTTTCATTTTAAAAAAATCCCTAACAATCACATCAGATATTCTAACAACATTGTTTTTCTATTTAGGCTGGGCTTAGCTGGAATGACCATGTTGAGAATTTTGTCCTAGTATTTTCCACTTAGTTTTTCTAGTATTTCAGAGAGAAAAATGGAACAAATTACTACAGTGCCAACTGTATAGAATTATTTAATTGTTCAAGTATCATGCAAGAATTCAATAGAAAAGCTCAGTAAAGAACTCAGGGCAATGTCAGATAAAATAGGTAATGAAATTAGGAAAGAAAAAGACATTGTCATAAAACCTAGAGTAATTTTATGATCTGTCTTTACTTTCAAACATGTATCCTATTGATAGTGTATTATCAACAAATTAATTATCCATAAACATAGTTTAGATATCATGCCAAATCATAAAGATAAGTAGGCTATAGTTGTAGATGTAGAAAGGATGAACAAACCTGAGGACAAACGAACTGCAGCACATATGGATACAACTGCAACAGAACTTACAATTGAACTCTGCAGTGTGAAAGCCAGCAGTTCTCTAGCTATTGACTAAGTTCCTGAAAGAACATAATGAGGAAATGGTTCACCAGAACCATTGCCAGCTGATCCGCATATGGTGGTCTTGAATAAGATCTGTGCAAAGGATTACTATTACAAAGCCACAACTGTCAAGACATATCTAAACAAAACTTTATCTAACTGTTGCAATATTCTCTTCTTATGTTAAAGTCTTGTGATTCAGAGTGAGACTCAGAAAACAGAAACCATCTGGTCGTCTCTATCCACTGGTCACAGAACTTGTGTCATGATCCAGCTCAAACTACATTGTAGTTTGAATTAATAATGTCAATGTTATGGGAAAGGACTTTAATTTCCAGTTCTTATATTAGATGCAGGCAAATCAAAATTGTGTCTCTAAGCCCATGATTAGGCCAAACACTTATCATGGTTGGAAGTTCCTTATCTATTTGCCTAAAGTCCTTTTACTAAGCCAAATTTCTATACTCAAGAATCAAGATGTAGTTGTTTCTGTCCTTTATCTAACCACCAAGAAGGAAATCACAAGCATTGTAGATCTATGAGTTATCTTGACAAGGCAAATAGGTGAAACTGAACATTCATGCCAGGGATAAAGTTTTATTACTGCCTAGGTAAAAAGCAAGTGAAAGAAGACAGAAAGGTACACGAAATATTGTTCTGACAAACTAGTCCTTTCCCCCTCTACTCTTTTCCCAACACTAACTGTCTATGTTTATGAACTGTCATTTATACAGCTATATGGTATCTTGGTGATCTGGGATGAGGAAAGTGTTATATCCCACTCTTACTGCACTGTCAGGAAGGACCTCTAATCTCCTCATCACCACCATAAATATCACCTTGAAAGCTGATATTTCAAGCTTAAAGAGGAAAGAGATTCTCTCCATCACCACATTTATTTGGCTGTACCTGACTATCCCAATATGGCACTGTATTTACCCGAGCTGGTTTAAAATAATTCTCAGTGGCCTCATAATACACGGAAATACATTTCCCACTTGCCAATTAAGTGCTAAAATGCTTTATCTTTCTTCTCTCAAGCCTTTAGTAAAGAGTTGATTCCATACTGTCAAGACTTGCCAACTGTGAGCTATACATATTCAGCAACCAATGAGCACATATTTTCACTGGGAGTTCTGCCAGCTACTGTCAAACACAATTAAAGATTAAAAAGTAAGAACAAACATTGCTGTCGCTTGACCCTTGAACTTAAAGGGTCAAGCGACAGCTTGAAGGGTTGCCTTCAAGGTGCTAGTAACAACTTATAAAGCCCTAAATGGCTTGGGTCCATTTAGGGCTTTATAAGCATCACACTCCGATCGCCCCGTGCACTCCCACAGGAGGGGCCTCCTTGGGATTCCGTTGGTTAGACATTGTCGGCTGGCAGTTCCCAGAGCTAGGGCCTTTTCTGTGGGAGCGCCTGCCCTATGGAATCAGCTTCCCGTGGATCTTCATTTGGCCCCTGATCTCCGCTCCTTTCGCCGAGACCTGAAGACCTGATTGTTTCAGCAGGCCGGTCTGGATTGACCCAGGGGTGGGTTATTTTAGTTGTTTTAATTTAATTTTAATTTTAATTGATTCTAGACTTGTAGTTGTTTAATTCAGTTTTATTGTAATTTGTATGGTTTTTGAATGTTCGCCCCCTGAGTCCTTAGGGAGAAGGGCGGCATACAAGTCTAAATAAATAAATAAATAAATAAATAAATAAATAAATAAATAAAAAGAAGATAAAAATGACTATCCTATTACAAAGCAACGCTTTAGGCAAGAGCAGGGCTGTCCTTGCACTTAAATTCTTGAAAAGAATATTTGTATGCATTGAATTCTGTATGATTACAGACACTTTGTGCTTATGGAGAAATATCAATTGGGATGAGATGTTCTCTTATTTCTTCATTCTATTGGACATTAAAATTCCATCTTGAAATTATTGTTGTGAGTAGCGTTTTTGTCATTAGTAAACGGATTTTGAAAAAGTAGATTGAAAATGCAGCCCATTTAATAACTTACTCAGCTCATTGTGCTTTCGAAAGTTTGGAGAGGTTATAAAAAGAAAATAAACTTGGCTAAAATTGTTTCATGAGAATATATTTCACTAAAATATTTTGTTCTCAGTTTGGTTCTGATATGTTGGAAGTCTTGAAAACTCCTACGGTTTCTAGGATATTAGACAAAGTTTATTTACAGGCTAAAAAAACTGTTAAGTTTTATCAATAACTGGATAACCTCATCATGAAAAAGATCTGTCTCTGTAGCTGCAAGGTGTCAAAAATGACTTGGTGGCACATCATCAGTCAATCAATGTATAACTAATTAACAAATTTGGAATAAAGAACTGAAATTCCAGTTCTAGATGTCAGTGATATAAAGCAGTGTTTCTCAAACTTGGCAATTTTAAGATGTGTACTCTCAGAATTCTGGGAATTGAAGTCACAAATATTAAAACTGTCAAGGTTGAGAAACACTGATATAAAGTGTTAAAAATTGTTAAATAATTTTCTTAATAGTTTTTTAAATCTGTTCTCATCAACGTTTGGCTCATTTCCCTCACTTCCACTCTTTCTTTTCTAAAGCCCAACATAAAGTCCAGTTAAACCAGCCAATTCATCTTATTCTTTCCCATATCTCACTGAATAAGGAGTTAATGCTATGGAAACCAAATACATTACTGCTCTTTTATTTCCACCACAACATTTTCAGGTTTCTTGTTATACTAACTGTGTTCCTATGCAGTTTAGGGGACTGATAAAACTAGCTGCATGTACAAGATTTCAGTATGAATAATATATACTGATTGGACTTTATTGGACATCTTGACTTCAATGCAATGTTGGCACAGCTGCCTATAATTAGTGGTCCAGAAAGAAGCAAAGGCTGTATGCTTTTCCATCTAGACATTCCTTGTAAAACAAATAGCCTAAGATAAACCTTTCAAATGAGCCTGCTTGTAAGTTCTTCAATTATATCTGACAACTGCAAGTTTGTTTCAAATGTTGATCATGCTTACAGTTTTTGTTTCCATGAAGAGTGAAAACATATCAATAGGATATGTTTATTCCTATATTATACTGCTTTGTGTTTAAGGAAACAAGTCATATAACAGGGCTGTCAAACTCCTGCCCATGGGCTGGATGTGTAATGTTAATGTTAAACACGCCCACACCCGGTTTAACAAAGGGGGGAAGGTCCCGATACGTCACATGACGTCACGGTGACAATGTGAGTTTGACACCCCTGCTCTAGAATACAGGAAAGGAGTTTATGTATCCACAAGCCGTCTGTTCAAATTTATTGAACTTTAATTTATTTAGGGTTTTTTAATTTGTTTTTTTATTTAGGAGACAAAACTTTTAGAAAATTACACTGCATTCATTTGACAGTCATTTGTAATTTCCATTATTGTAACAGAATTAAATTTCTCAAACACCGAACTCAACATGAAACGTTACTTAAATGTATACGGTTAATAAAATCATTACTTCTAAAATTAAGAGCAGATTATTTTTAGCCATGATGCAAAGACAACAGATGGGAGGATTTATATATAATTCAGGTAAATGGGACATGGGACTTTCAGGGCAAGCATGTATTATCAGGACCTAAATAGCTGAGTCAACCGTTGTGAAAAAACTGTTCTTTTTATATGATATAATCTTGATTAATGTCATTTGAACCAATAATCACAGCTATTTTGGCTCCCCTGACTTTTTTTTTAAATAGGGTTTGTCCAAGTGTTGGCAAGGATCCCAGCCCCTTTCATGTGGATTGCACATTTTTGTAATCCAAAATCTAGATTGGATTTAAAGAATTATTTTACAGTCTCTCCATTTTCATAACAGGTTTATTACATCATTTAATATCTTGATTGTACTTCAGTCAGTATTAAATATTTTCTCAGAGCATTGTGGAAAGCAGCAGAGATGATTCATTTAGAGAGAAGAGGAAAAGTAAGAAGCAGAAGGCTAAGACCACCAGCTTGCTTCAATCCATTCTTTTCATGTTTTATACATCACATCTGCCCTGGCTGTTAATTGTTGTTGTTTTTTCCTGATTTAGATGTTAGGATTAATTTGCTTATTACACCAACCTTCCCCAACCAGGTGTTTGTCAGTTGTTTAGACTCAGTTCCCAGGATTCCAGCAGAGGAGTGAAAACTAATACACCCAGAAGGCCTCCATTTGGGAAAGGCAATGTGAAACATGAGTTAAAAGGCATGGAAGACATATGCTAACAAGAAATGTTTTGCTCCTTCTCCAGTAGTTCCAATGTTAAAGAACTAAGAATCTAGAAAAGAAATGTTAAACACTGTTACTAAAATAGCCCATATTTAAGCAATCTGAACTTACAACTGACATCTTTTAACTGAGGTGAGATGGACAACAGCTGCTAAGTACAGCTCTTCTTTTTTGAAAATAAGACTGAAATAAAAAAACCAATGCAAATGTCCAGTGTGTGTGGGTATACATACATTCACACACACACACACACACACACACACACACATTTTGCTCCCCTGTAATTAGAAGAGGAAAAGTAAGAAAGCAGAAGGATAAGACATCAACTTGCTTGAATCCCTTCTAAAGTTCTGTTCATATGTTTTATGCCAATTTGGACTTGATGTCCAGAAAAGAATTTTGAAAATAACTATGAACTTTCAGTGATCTAGTGGAAAGAGAAAATTTTCTGGTGACCTGAAAGTACCTCCAAGGCTGTGGGATTGTACAAAAAACAACATGCATAAGAAAAACAGTTGTGGGAAGAGGGGTGTTGTTTTGTTTTTTGTTTTACAGCTGTTTGCATAGCCTGCAGTTTGATACTTAGAAGCTACTATCTAAGGAATATTTTGAAACGAAAGGATGGGGGGGATTTCTAGTCTATTTCTATTTCATGACATTTTCACATCTGTTCCCCTGTGAGTCTGTTCTGTCCCATTTTTGCACTAGTTTGTGAAGGTTTATGTACTGCAGAGATATTACATGTAAGCCTGGGTTTAAAAACATGTCCTCTATCAAAATGCACATTTCAAAAGGTACCAATCATAGAAGTTTTTTTCTTGAACCTTCTCTAAACACTTTATAAATTAAAAGAGTCTGCAAAATTTCTGAGACATCTGGATCAAGTAAGTTCTGATCAAAATGAGCAAAAGATCAAATTTCCTGAAACTCTCTTAGTTTGGACGCTTGATAAGTTATGCATGATCACTTTTACTACATCAGTGTTATGTGACAGATTTACACATTAATGAAAAAAGTTCAACCATAGAATAAGCATGATAAATACCCATTATATTCATATTTGCTTTCTTGATAAATTGTTATGCATAGCACTGGAAAGGAGAAAAAATGCTAAAATTAAAAAAGAAAAGCAAAGGAGGGGATAGAAGAAAAACAAAATTAGTTTATGCTCACAGCAGTTTTCTGTTCCTGTAGATAATCTATTTCTCATCTATCTATCTCTCTACCTACCTACCTACTTATCTATCTATCTAATCTCTTCATATATTGCCTTTTTTTGTTAAACTTTTCATCTCTCTTTCTGAGGATCTCATCAATTCCATTCAGTATTGACTTTTCAAGTCTTCCCCTTTCTTACAACCCATTAATTTTTGCTTCATTATTCAAGTCCTCAATCATTCTGCTTGCATAACCAAACCACCTTAATGACCCTTTTTCATTAGGGTCACTCATTTTTTAATACATCTGCTTCAATTCAGCATCCATTCATTCTTGACCCTACATTTCTTGATTTATCACACACTTCATAGATATCCCATTTCCACTTCATTCCATTTATTCTTACAATGCATTGTATTTGATCTACCCAACTATCAATAGAGATGCAGTCAACCATTCTGGAATTATCCCATTCTTCAGTTTCTGATTTTCTATCACAGGATTTTATTAGGATAATTTCCCTAACAATTACATGTAATAATGATGCTGAATACATATGTTTTTTTTTTTTACAAAATAGGCATTCTGATAAATGAACTTCTGAAGTACAAAAATGCCTCCTGATTACCTCTAAGTGTATTAAAAATACTAAGTAGAAGAGGCTAGAGAAACTTAATTATGTTACAAATAAATAGCTTGGAAGTATCACTAATGGAAGAAACCAAATTACCTGAGTTGAAGATTTATGAACGTTATGCGTGAAATCTGATTGAGATATTTTGGAACAATTAAACCAAGCCACTGCGTTATAGACCAGGGCTGTCAAACTCCCAGCCCATGGACCAGATGTGTAATCCGTGGGCCATGCCCACGCCTGGTTTAGCAAAGTGGGGGAAAAGTCCCGATATGTCATGTGATGCTGCCGTGACATCGTGAGTTTGACATCCCTGTTACAGACCATCTAAATTTCCTTCACTGTGTTGTGCTTAAAAAATATAAAGGAAGATTTGCTGAGAAGTTACTCTGAAGTGCTTATTGTTGTTGTTCTGCCTTTGTGGGTACAACACATTCACATTCTTGTAAGTAGTGAACAGAAGCTTTTCCTTTTACTGACCTTTTGTATGTTTGCTTTTAACTTAATGAAATTTACAGCCAATAATCCAGGATCATTGTGGCTGTATGTTGTGACAATTTATCTGTGCTATTTTTTGGCAGTAAGGGAGAAATGCCTTTCATAAATATATTATTTGAGATCAGCTCAAGGTATCCAGAGTTTGTTTTTTATCAGACTTTAAATGAAGGTGAGATTTTGATAGGAAGGGGAAGGTTAGATTTAACAAAGCTTAAGAGCTTGCTTTTGGATAAACTTCAGGTTTAAATTATACAGAAATGGGTCAATATATTTTAAAAGAGTTCTGTTAATTATGGATTGTTTGATTCAAATTGAATACTCTTTCATGGAAGGCAAATTTCAGTTGTGCAAGGGCCTCTTACATTTTCACTTTCTTTCCAGGAAGTGAGAATACCAATAAGAAGAAGATTGTAAAATTTTATATAAAATATTCCTTTAGATTAAAGCATATAGGAGACCCTGTTTACTCTATTCATGAAACACCTCCTTCATGTGTGAAATCTGATTGAGAGATTCTGGAACTGTACTGTATCCTTCATTATGCATAAAACATGGTTGATTTTCATAAATCATCAAAAATAAATTATCAGAAGGAACAGATGTGAGGTTATTTTCTGTACACATTCCTATCACTACCATAACTATGGCTCTAGAAGCTAGTATTGAAGGCATTTGCATGCCAAAATCTCAGAACTAACCGTGTGGTTCTCAGTATCACTCAGTCAAGGTTTTACAAGAACAGTAGCTTTCCTCCTCACTTAGTCCTTGAGATGCTTCTGTGGAGTTACTATGTTCCAATAAAGCCAATGAGTTATAATTGTTTAAATAAGAATATATTGTGTCTTTTATTCATGCATAGTTCTATTAGATTATCATAGTTCTATTGGTTTAAGATTAGAGTAGCCAATCATTGTCCCAGCCTAAAATTCTCTCTGAAATCTTTTACTTAACAAAGTAGAAATTGACTCAGTGATCTGAACTCATCCAAACATACTCAGACAAATACCAACATCTGCATGACATTTTCCTCATTAACCAATCCTTTCTAGGATTACCCAACACCGATATTTCTCTCCCTCTCCCACTCCCTCTCTCTCTCTCTTTAAAAGCTGGTTACTTCCAAAGTTTGTCCAAGTACATGAACTTTATTCACCCCTCTACAAAGTGGAAAAAGACTAGGTATAAAATAAATTGTTCACTCTGGATAAATATGAAGCAAGTCATTTGTGAAATAGCAGATCTGCAACTCCTCCAAACATCTGTTTGTTTTGGATATTTCAGGCACAAGTTGAATGTTTTGGTTTTTAATTGTGAGTTGTTTTGTTGGTACCCAAATATATGAAAACGAACTTTTGAGTAAAAAAAAAAATACTCAACAGCATTCAGCTTTTTCTTCTCTCTTTTAGAGTACACTAAGCAAAGGTCAAGTAGTGGCCAAAATCAAGGAGTAAGTTTTAACAGAGATTTACAGTGCTTCTTCAAGTAGGAGAAAACAGATGGGGTGCCCCTGGTTTTACAGCAGTACGTATGATGAGAATTTAGCAATTTTAATAAGCTATTAACTGAATGGGAATTATCAATGGGTCTTTAGCTAAAAAAAACCCACCAGGAAATCTGATCATGGGATTATCAAATTATATCTAGTTTAATTATATTAAAATAGATACTTATTAGAAAATAATAGCAAGTAGTCGGTCCTTTGCTTCTCTGAAATTGGTCATTGTTGGTGTCTAATGTTTCACAACTAGAAACTGATATTCTAAACTCTTCAAAATTGAAACATCAGCATATTTTTTTATTTTTTCTAACTTTTCCCTAGCATGTACAGTTTTGCATACAATTTTTCCTATTTAACAACTTTTGATAGGGGTAGCCCTGTATAGAATTTATATAAAAATATAGATCCCATCCTTCTAATACAAATCCATCACTCTTTTTAATATATACTATTTATGGGCAACATTTCAAAGCACAAGCTCTTTTTTTGGATTGTTTACTGTATTCAGAACAAGCCAAAATAGAGAGACTGAACATGGCCAGTGACCTAGACAAGGTGAATGAGTAGACCTGGTTAATTCTTATATGGGAAACTACAGTGACATCAAAGATCATAGGTAAGAATGATAAATATTTATTTTTTCAATTGTGGAAGGAAGCAATGGCAACTTTAAGATATGTGGACTTTGACTCCTGAGGAATTCTGGGAGTTGAAGTCCACACATCTTAAAATCACCAAGGTTGGGAAACATTGCTGCAAACATATCTATGAAGTTGTCAGAAGTAACATTTATCTCCAGTTGCTCTTCTTTTGTATATATTCACTGCTTTTCTTCTGCAGTCTGAGGAATACATCTCAGGTGATTTGTTCTCACTGAGCTGAAGTCTTTCTTTTATATGGCCAACAATTTTCAGTGACGCAGACATTCATAAGTTTTGCAAAGCAGATATCAGACCCTGGGAGAAGTACGTTTTTTTCAGACAAATTTTGGGGATTGCCTGTTCTTGAAACTAATAAACAATTCTGATGTTTTGGCTGGACCTCGAAGAGAAAAATGATAAACTCAGAAGTGGAAAGTATTTGCTACATCTGGCCAGGTACAGATTTTAATAATACTTACTTTAGGATTTTCTATACAGTTTATGCAAATAAAGTATCCAAAAATTCATTTTGGTTTATAGTTGCAGGCATCTTAGGTAACTATTACCACTGTTCAATGTTGACTCAGAAATGTACATGAAGATATGTATCTTCTTCAGGGTATGTATGTTGTCAATAATATGCAATGAAAGTAATAATTTTGAAGCTGCCTTATTGTTTAGTACCCTCTTCATATACATCCTTCAAAATACCCAGCAAAGATGTCACATCTGCAATTGTGCATCATCTTTCCAGTGTCACCACTTTATACACAAATCTCTGCCTCAAGATGTCAAAATTCATGGTCAACTCAATTTAAATGAATGGAAATGAAAAAGCAGCAAATTTAGAACCTGAAAAACAAATTTTTGTCAATAAAAATTAATAGATGATTATTATGTTTCAATCAAGTGGTATATATATGAGTTCAACTTTATATTCTTAAGATATAATTTTGAGCTAATAACACATTCTTGTAAGCTGATAATGAAAAGAATGCTTGTGCCATCTAGTGAATTGCAGAAGAATTACACAAACTGTATCCTATAAAATTTTCATAAGGACATTTTTATTCATGAAATGAAATGCTTATAGCAGCACAATTGGTCGCCCAGTTTTTCTTATTTATCCATCAACTATGGATCAATATAGCTTCAGCAACTCCCATGTCCTCATATGTCTTGAGAAGTCTGCACTCTGCCCAACTCTATTGCCCTTTGATTTTCAGTAAGAAATAGGAATCGGGCCACAAGGTAGATTTCTAGAGCATCAACTTCACTTTTCTAAAGCTTTTAAAGTCATTGTGGTAGTCTCGATGCTCTTTGTCCAGTCTCTCAAGTGAAGATTCAAATGAGCTGTCCACAATGCACTACAAAGTTTGGTATTGAGATGTTCTTGAACTGCAAAGTTAGATGAGAGCATTTTGCATAAGCTGTGCATGTTTCAGACATGATTTGGAAGTACTGCTTTGGGATACACTCACCTGCTACTCATTAAAGCAGCCTAACTTTTTTCTGGCTTTCATGCAATCCTGAAGAAAGTGGGTAACTGTTTAAGTTCTATTAGTCAGTTCCGTAAAGCAGCAGCATTATTTACACAGAAGTTTTTTTAAAAAAAATTGGGCTGTCCAAACAGTTTTTTTTCCAAAACATGTTTGACGCATGCATAATGCTATTTCATGCCAACAAGATAATAAAGTTGTGTGCAAATTCTTTTGAACATTATCCAAGATTTAGGCGTCAGCTGTTCCTGATTCCAGTATGGAATTATTCCAGTTGCTTTTATATTTGAAGAAAAGTTCTGCTTCACTAAGATGAGCCCTTCATTTATTTCAATTAGTTTTAAGTCAATCTTTGGGCTAAAATCTAACAAACCCCATACAAAAAAAATGAGAGGCAACCTTATGCAGATTACTTTCAGGGGTATCAACAGGGAGTCAAAACAAAGTCAAGAGGGTGCTTGGAACCATGCTATCAACATCACCCCTTTTTTTATGCATGTTGCATATGCAGTACACACATAAAGAAGTTTCAATCACATCAGCACCATCTGGATTTTATGTGTTCATCTCCTTCCCCCATAATCCTGATTGCTCTATGAAATGCTAGAGCCCACTGTAACTACATAGCCAAAAAGGCATTAACCTAATTCTATGTAGCTTTTTCTCCGGTAATATCACACTACTAACTAGAGCATACAAAACATTTGCTAGACCAATACTTGAATACAGCTCACCAGTCTGGAACCCACATTACGTATCTGATATTAACACAGTAGAGAAAGTCCAGAAATATTTCATAAGAAGAGTTCTCCACTCCTCTACTCATTGCAGAATACCTTATGCCACCAGACTTGAGGTTCTAGACTTAGAAAACCTAGAACTACACCATCTTCGGTCCAATCTAAGTATAGTATATAAAATCATACATTGCAATGTCCTACCTGTCAATGAATACTTCAGCTTCAACCATAACAATACAGAGCACGCAATAGATACAAACTCAAGGTTAACTGCACCAAACTTGATTGCAGGAAATACGACTTCAGCAACAGAGTGGTCAATGTCTGGAATACTCTACCTGACTCTGTGCTTTCTTCCCCAAACCTCAAAAACTTTAACCTTAGACTGTCCAATATTGACCTCACCCCTTGCCTAAGAGGTCTGTAGGGGGAGTGGATAAGCGCACCAAAGTGCCTACCGTCCCTGTCCTATTGTTTCTTTTATTTTCTTATATGTATCCATGTATTTATAACTATGTTTATACTTATACCTATTATCTTGTAAGCAATTGACTAATCAAATAAATAAAGTTGATTTGGAAACTTTGGAAATGCTGAGGAAACATATATGGTGTCATCAGAGAAAACTATAAGGGTCTTTAAGTGCTTCAGAGGGGAAAAGTTTGAGTCACCTGGAAAGAAATTCCATGATTTAGAAACACTGCTGATAGGATCCTGGCATAAGCTACATTCTGTATGGTGAATGAAAAGCCATTCCATACTATATTCTAAAGCTAACCATCTACAAAATATGGTTTCACCCAGCAGCCTGGAAAGATGATGTTAAAATCAGTGGTATCAACTACCACTGACAGTTCCCCATTCATCAAGTTCCAAGCAAAAGACATCTATCACAGAAACCAAGCTGTTTATGTATCAAACATAACACACAACCCATATCTAAGATTTACTTATATATGGCAAGGGGTAATTTCAAAAAAAAAATCACCTACAGTTTACAGAGACTGAAAAAAGCAGGAAAAAAACACACATTTATAATACTGAAATAAGTAAGGAACAAAAAAAATGACAGAAGGTAGGAAAGAGACAGCTCAGGAAATCTCTGCGGATGCACATAAAGTTTTCAGCTCAGTTCAGAGTTGAAAGAGATGTATAGGGAACAGAAGAACAAGGAGATATACCAACTATCAAAAGGGAGTAAAAGAAAGAAAAGAAAGGGTTGTGTCTGATGCAAGAAGACAGTAAGATGATAGAGTGCAGGGAGGTTGCAGACCTCCTAAATTCCTATTTTGCTTCCATTTCTCATCAGAGAGGAACAGTGCTCAAATGCTTTAAAGTTGAGGATAGGATGGAATGGCAGCCAAAATTGAGTAAATAAGTACATGAGCAGCACTTAGCTATTTTGAAGAAGTTTAAATTACATTTGACGACCTGAAATAACTTTGTGAATATCACCTCAATGGCCCTTTCTCTGATCCTTAAAGAAACTTAATGCCAGGGTGCTGGAGAAGGGCAAATGTTGTTCCCAGCTCCAAAAAGGAAAAAGAAGGACCTTGTAACTACAGTTTGACCGACTCTGGGAAGAACTCTGAATCAGATTATAAAGGAGTTGATTTGTGGGCAGTTGGAAGAAATGTACTGTTTGGCATGCTCCAGCATGAATTTATCAACAACAACTCAAACCAAACCAGCCTGAGCACCCAGTTTAGTTGACTGTAAAAATGTTGACATAACAAAACATCCAATATAGCCTCCCATGGAATTCTAGCAGAAAGGAGGGTAAAATGTGGAATAGATTATGCTACCATTAGATAGATACAGAACTGGTTGTACAGTTGTTTTCAACAGGATATGAATGTTTCTACCTCAAACTGAAAAGATGTGTCACGTGGCATACCATTGGCTCTGTTCTAAATCCACGTCTATTGAACATATTCTGAAACAAACAGCATCAGGTTTATTTAAATTGTCCCCATTAATTACCAGGTTCTTCCAGGGGTGGGATTCAAATTTTTTAACAACCAGTTCTGTGGGTGTGGCTTAGGTGGTGGGCATGGTTTGGTGGTCATGTTATTGGCTGGGCGTGGCCAACTCAATATCACTCACATCGAGGCACGCATCCCCTCGCCTGGCCTCTCATGACTGTGGGGATGCTGCAACAGTCATAAGTGTGAAAAATGGTCATAAGTCACTTTTGTCAGTGCCATTGTAACTTTAAATGGTCACTCCACACAAGCAAAGTGCTGGCAAAGGAGGGGAAAACAACTCCAGAGACGTTCCTGAGACAGGAAATCTAGTCCTGCCAAGAATGTAATAAGGGTTAACAGAGAGGCAGTTTCTGTAAGCAACACCAGAATATTTCCTTCCTGCCTTCCTTACAGGATTAGGCCAGTAATTTCTTCTAACAACTGGTTCTCGGAACTGCTTAGAATGTTAACAGCCGGTTCTAGAGAATAGGTGCAAACTGGTAGAATCCCACCCATGGGTCCTTCTCTAATTTCTTCAATGAGCTCAAACGTCAAGGGTGGTTTCCAGAATTTAACTTTAAAAAGGCTTGTTTTTGTTGGGCATGTTTTAATAGCCATGGAATCACCTTTTTGTCTTCCACCCTCAGAGAAGCTTAGTTTAGGATTCAACAAAGGCAGGTTACATATTAATGAGGACTAATCATCTAGCAAGCACAAGGCACCTGCTATGGCAAAAAAAAGAATGATCTAATTAGGTTTAGAGCTGGAAGTTTGTTATCTCATAGCTCACAAGAGTAGATATGAAGAAATAGCTGGACACAAGAGCCTCTTTTTTGGGTGTTAAATAAAAATTGTGATTCAATCACAGTTCACATAGGCTCAGGACTAATCACACTTGGCAACAGTATAATTGAAAAGTATCTGAATGTCTTGGTCCATTTCTAGGCTGAACATGATACAAGAGTGTGAAATACCACCAAAAAGAGCAATTGCAACTAGGCTGCATCAACGGAAGTATATCTTCAAGATCAAAATATATCCCTTCAGTTCACATTAAGCTGACCATTACTAGAATAATGCTTCAAGTTCTGGCCATTGCATTCAGGAAGCACAATGACCACCTGATGTTCAGAAGAGAGCAAACCAAATAATAATGAACCTGAAAGAAAAAAAAGTGAGAAATTGTTGAAGGTGTTGGATATGTTTAGTCTGAAGAACAGAAAACTGTGATCAAATAAAGTAGTTGTCTTCAAGTATTCTTTTGAAAATGTTCTAATGTGTAGAAAGGTAGAAGGAAAGAGAAGATGATGACCTACAGCAAGGTGGATGGATTCACTTACAGTGGCAGTGAGTACACTATTGGGAGATGGATTAGTAATAGATCGTTATGGAGAACATCTAGCTATGTGGAGTCAAAAACAATTAGTCTTCAGGTATCTGAAAGGCTGTCATGTAGAAGAGAGGTTAGATTTGTTTCAAAAGAAAAGTAAGACTGACTGAATTTAAATAACAAGGAAATAGGTTTTGGTTGGAAATCAAGAATTTTCTAGTGGTAAAAGCTTTTCAACAATAGAACCGATTGTCTTGAAAAATGGTGAGTTTTCCTTTGCTAGAGGTGTTTGAAAACAAGCTGGATGGTCATCTGTTGGGAATACTATACAAGCCGGGGTGTGTGAAATAGGTGATATCTAAGACCCCTTCCTATCTTTACATTCTATGATTCTATTAAACTGCTTTGGAGAAAGAATCAATAGTTATAGCCTATGAAACAATCTTCCTTTTTATAGCCGAATTGCAATGGCTAGATAAGATTAGAGATGATAGATAGATAGATAGATAGATAGATAGATAGATAGATAGATAGATAGACAGACAGACAGACAGACAGATATAGCAATATCACATAGACTTATATACCGCTTTACATTGCTTTATAGCCCTCTCTAAGCAGTTTACAGAGTCAGCATATTGCCTCCAACAATTTGGGTCCTCATTTTACTGACCTCGGAAGAATGAAGGGCTGAGTCAACCTTGAGCCTGGTGAAATTTGAACTGCCAAATTGCTGGCAGCTGGCAGTCAGGAGAGTTAGCCTACAATATTGCACTCTAACCACTGCGCCACCAGGGCTCAGATAGATAGATAGATAGATAGATAGATAGATAGATAGATAGATAGATAGATAGATAGAGATGAGTGAGACAGCCTGACAGCCATTATCACATGCTACTTGCATGCAATGATCTTTCACTAGCAAGAAATTGTCACATAGAATATTTCATCCATAAGCATATTCCTATTAGCTAGAAAAAAGCAACTGGCTATAATCATCATCCTTAATAATATATGGTTGTGCTTCCTCCAGAAGCACCGAAATTCATGCAAATTCCATATGCTGACAAGATGGAATGAGTCAACATGTTTAAATTATTTCCACTTTCACATCTGGAATATTAACAAAAGGAAAAGGAATTGGACGTGGTATGCCTTTTTGTGGCTTTATTCATTCAGAAACTCATGCTGTCACACCACAGATTTGGCCTGCTGTTGTGACTATGGTAAAGAAAGCAGGAAATCTTTTTTAAATAATCAATATGGATTTTGTATTGCGCTTTTTATCATCTGTATTGCAAACCATAAGAAAACATATGATTCATCTGTTTTTCAAGCATTTGATTAGTTTTATTTTTGCAAAAACATAGTATAAAAAGCTTTGAATGTTCCTTTTGCCTAATCCGATTGGACCCAAATAGCCTCCCAGCTCCAGACAAAGCCCCCTGCAATGGGACAACTTACCATGGCCAACTCACCACAGCCAATTCACCAAAGCCAATTCACTACAGCCAACTTGCTGCTGGGCAACTTGCCATGGCCAATTCACCACAGGACAACTCACTGTGGGACAATTTAACAATTCTATTTAATTATTTAAAATATTTTTTTTTTAATTGCCATTTACATTTCATTCTGGTCTGTCACTTTGCATCCTTTCTTTAATGATTCTATTCCACCATTACTTTGGTATTAACAGATAACAGATAATCAGAGTTGGAAGGGACCTTAAAGGTCATCTAGTCCAACCCCCCACCCAGGCGGGAGACCCTACACCATTTCTGACAAATGGCAGTCCAATCTCTTCTTGAAAGTCTCACGTGATGGCGCTCCCACAACTTCTGAGGACAAGGTGTTCCATTGGTTGACTGTTCTCACTGTCAGAAAGTTTCTCCTTATTTCCAGGTTAAATCTCTCCTTGTTCAGTTTCCATCCATTATTGTCTGGCCTACAGGCACTTTAGAAAATAGTTTGACCTCTTCCTCTCTGTGGCAGCCCCTCAAATATTGGAAGACTGCTATCATGTCTCCTCTGGTCCTTCTCTTCACTAGACTAGTCATGCCCAGTTCCTGTAACCGTTCTTCATATGTTTTAGTCTCCAGTCCCCTAATCATCCTGGTTGCTCTTCTCTGCACTTTTTTATATTAGTGTAATTCTTGTCCCACAACGAGTTGTCCTGTAGTGAGTTGGCCATGGAGAGTTGGCCATGGCGAGTTGGCTTTGGTGAATTGTCCTAGACCCTACTTTAGCTAGGCTTGTTCCTTCTATAACTGATCTACTTTGCTGAAATTTTATGCATTCTATTGTCCATAATAGACCATTTTCCTTGTGATACAGAATACAGTTAGGAAATGTGAGATTCTCTACTAGACATTCTAAAATAAACAAATCCTAGAAACAAATTCAAAACTTGTGGGGAGTATATAGGTAGTTCTTGACTAATGAGCACAATTGAGTCCAAACTTGATGTTGGTAAGCGAGATTTTTGTTAAGTGAGTTTTGTCCCATTTTATGACCTTTCTTGCCACATTTGTTAAGTGAATCACTGCAGTTGTTAAGTTAGTAACACAGTTGTTAAGTGAATTCAGCTTCTCCATTGACTTTGCATGTCAGAAAGTCACAAAGTTGATTACATGATGCCAGGACAGTGCAACTGTCATAAATATGAGTCAGTTGCTAAGCTGATGACCATGGGGATGCTGTAATGGTCATAAGTGTGAAAAATGGTCATGTCACTTTTTTCAGTGCTGTTGCAACTTTGAACAGTCACTAAATGGAAAGTTGTAAGTCAAGGACTACGTCAATGGCAAAGAGTAAATGAATGGAACATTTTCTGCAGGTTTTTCAATATGCAAAGGCACGACATAAGGATGTCCAATTTCCCTTTTATGACTTGTAGTTGGTTAGATGTCCTGGCAGACGAGTTCCAAGAAGATAAGAAAATAACCAGGATCAAAATTTAAAGAGAGATATACAAGTTGAAATGCTATACAGATGATGTACTACTAACAACTATGCAACCAGAAACTTCACTCAACACTTGATAAAAGTAACCAAAGAATTTGGCTGCCTTTCTGGATACAAAATCAATGGAAAGAAACCTAAGAAAAGAACAAGGCATTTCCCTTAAAAAAAAACCCTTTATCAAAAGACTATGAGATAACAAGACAACCAGTGAAATATCTAGGACTGTTTGACAGGATGCAATAAAGATATATTTCCAAACAGATATAACAAATTATGAGAAGAAATAAAACAATATCTTGAAAATTGGAAAAGTTTTTAACTTTTTTGGCTAGGATTCATCATGACAATAAAAATGAATACATTATCCAAAATGAACTGTTTATGTAGTGCTGACCAAACTGTGATGTCTCCTATTTCAATTGCCATTAGTCTGAACAATGGATTCCAAATGAATCAACATGATAAAACTGTACAAAAAACATACCTTCTTTTCTTTCCACTTCCTGTGCTGTACAGATAACAGATGTTTAATTTCACTAAAAAAATACCATAGGGAAAAAAAAGAGGTAAGCTCTCACAACTTGTAATTGAACTGAATAGAAAGTGGATATATTTCTATTTGCCAGGTTTTCATAATACATGGTCTGTAGAATTATTTTCAAAATCAAAGCATCATTTGGGGGAAGGGAAGGTTTCCATATAAAACTTACAAGATGATCAACATATCCATGTATTGATTCTCATCCCGTATTTCAAAATCATAAAGCATTATTTCCAGTAAATTCTGAAATTTCATTTTCTTCAGCTTCCAACAACATGCTGCAGGAGGCTGTAGATCACATCACTATGCAACCACGTGTGTTAATGACAGCAACTGGGACTGCTGGAACTGCCACTGTTAAGTTGGCACAGTCAAATGACTTTGTACCTTTTATGGCTATGTTACTTAGAGATGGAGTTCCCAATCCAGTTATCATAAGTAAGTAAGGACTACTTTAGCATGACCTTGGAAACTTTATCTACTTCAGCCCATTACTAATCTATCCTTCGTGTAGATTCTCCAGTAGGTATGGGACCCTAACAGATCTCCAAATGGGAGTAATCAGCCAAGCCAGCTAGCATAACCCATGTTAAACCAGAATCCAAGGACAGAGTAAAAGAAACCTAGAAAGCTGAGTGAATGTTAATTCATCAGTTACAACCAATTTAACTTGCATTCTAACTTTCTGACATTGTCTTGTGGTTCCAGACACATTGAGAAAACTTTGCTTAGTTGTTACACTAAAAAAAAAAACCCAATGAGGCACAATAGGAGTTGAAGGTTTCCCCAGATGCAGTTCTGTTATGAATAAAATATTACAAAAAATAACAATGCAGCCATGTGAAATTTGAATCAAATCATTAACAGGAAGCTTTATACAACGTAGGAGCTCTTAGCTGACTCTCTTGCTGCTTGATCAGATAAAGACTGTTTTGTCCTTACCACAATACCTCCATTCATTTACATTTCTAATGTGCTTGTTCTCTGCCACCAGCAACTGTAAAAAAAAAGGCTCATATCCCAAGTGCTATACAATTCTTGACTTACAACCACAGTTGAGTCCAAAAGCAAGACAGTTGTTAAATGAGTTGCACTCGTTTTACGACCTTTTTTGCTATGGTTCTTAAGCAAATCACTGCAGCTGTTAAGTGAATCATACAGTTGTTAAGTGAATCACGGGTTGTGATGGGAGCTTCCCAGTACTCCCATATTACACCCCTGCTGCGTGAGCTGCAGTGGCTACCGGTTGCCCTCCGGATGAGATTCAAGGTTCTGGTATTAACATTCAAAGTCCTACGAGACATGGGTCCGGGTTATTTACGGGAGCGTCTACTGCCGGCATCGAATACCAACCGCCCTGTACGAGCGCACAGGCAGGGACTTCTCGGGGTGCCGTCTGCGACCCAGTGTCGTTTGGCGGTATCCCGGGGAAGGGCCTACTCTGTAGCGGCTCCCACTCTGTGGAACCAACTACCTCTGGGGCTCCGCCTGGCCCCTGACCTCCGTACCTTCCAACACGACCTAAAAACCTGGTTATTTGAACAGGCTGGGCTGGGCTGACTCCTTGGGGAATGGGTTTTTAATTTTAAATTTATTAATGGATTTTTAGTTTAATTTGGCTTGTTGTAATTTAATTCTATTTTAGCTAACTTAATTTATTGTACTGTTTTTTATCTGTGAGCTGCCCCAAGTCCTTTTGGAGAGGGGGCGGCATACAAGTCAAATAAATAAATAAATAAATAAATAAATAAATAAATAAATAAATAAATAAATAAATCTGGCTTTCCTCATTGACTTGGCTTGTTGGAAGGCAGCTGGGAAGGTTACAGATATTGATCACATGATTCCAGGACCCTACAACTGTCATAAATACATGTCAGTTGCAAAGCACCCAAATTTTGATCACGTGACCATAAGAGTGCTGTAATTGTGAAAACTCTTTTCAGTGCTGTTGTAACTTAGAATGGTCAGTAAAGAAGAAATGGTTGTAAGTTGAGAACTACCTGATTTCAAGAGCAAAGACATATTGAAGGAAGTAAGAAATTCCCATTTTATATAAGACAGAGGAGAGGAGAGGAGAGGAGAGAAGAGTTGAGTTGGAAGGGACCAACCCATTCTCAGGCAGGAAACCCTACATCATTTCAGACAAATGGTTATCTAATCTCTTCTTAAAAACTTCCAGTATTGAAGAATTCACAACTTCTGGAGGCAAGTTATTCCACTGATTAATTCTTCTAACTATCAGGAAATTTCTCTTTAGATCTAGGTTGCTTCTCCCCTTGATTGGTTTCCATCCATTGCTTCTTCTTCTTCCCTCAGGTTCTTTTCTGCCAGGCAATTTGCTCACAGTGCCAAAAATGAGTGACACATAACCAAACTGAGGGTTGAACTCAAATGGGGATGGGAACTTTATAATACATAAAAATAGCTGTAAACAAGACTAGAATTTTTGCAGCTGTTACCAGAAATACAGTAACAGCTTACTGTTTTATAGGCTGATTTTTCTAGCCTTTGGAGTTTGCTGGTTGAAGTTCCTTTGTGCATTATTGCAAGATAAACAGAGCTGATGATGGCTCTGAGGCCTACTCCTTCCTACTCCAAACAATGTAAGATGTTTTGGATCACTGACATCTCCCCCAAACTAGATGTAGACAGAAATTTGGACCATCAGAATACCATTTCTACACTTGTGAAGAACTCTCAAAGCAACTCTCTATCTTATTTTCAGTGGCGCCACCCTTCTTCTATCAGTGTTTCTCAACCATGGTAGCTTTAAGATATGTGAACTTCAACTCCCAGAATTCCTCAGCCAGATAAGGAATTCTGGGAGTTGAAATATGATTACCTAAATTAAAGGGAACTCCAAACTTGTGGGAGGCAATAAAAATAGGAAAAAAGAACATGCTAGCATGAGGTTTGACGCAATCTAAGATCTTCAGAGAAAAATGTTTTAACAAAGCATTTCATGTGGATCTTCTTGAAAAAGACATATTCACATAAATTTAAAAGTAGTCCTCAACTGAGAATGTGTGATGACCTGGAGTGTACCACAAATGTAACAAAAACCAAAACGTAAATAAATGTTCTTTAATACCTTCAGCTTGGCTTCACTGTTCAATTGTTCACAGTTGGAGATTAAACTCTTTCCAAAATAACATTCCAAATGAAAGAAATACAGTCCAAACTCAAAGAGCAGATAATGAAGCAATAAAAAACCAAAAACAAACTGCACTGAAGAAAGTTCCATGACAGACCAGGATAATTAATTACAAACTTCAAGAAGATAACCAGGTATAGTCTATTGGAAGAACGCCAACCAAGATAAACCTTATCCAGGAATAAAACACTCTTTGTTTCCAGTGTTTGCTAGCACGCAGGTCCAAATTCTTATGCAGTTCTCACACCGGCATCCCATGAAGAGAATCAAAGCCCTCTCCTCCTCAGTAGACCACGTCTTTCCCATATCCTCTCCTCCCTGTGTACCCTAGGATGGATAGGGCCTGGGTCCTCCTCTGCCTGCTCAGTTGGCCTTTACCCTTCCCCAGCCTCCTCCACAATCTCTGGAACCACCCTTCCACTCCCTGTTGGCTGTTCCTCCTCTCCCTCAGAGTCAGTCTCCACCAGGGGCATGACAGAATGGTTGCTTAGCAACCATTCAAACATACAACCTACCTGCAAAAAAGGGAACTTCAGCCAAAGTTCTGATGGTTGTCCCTCCCCCGCCCCCACTCCATGGGTACTTGGCAACACAGCCATATTTTGGCTATTTGCAGCACCCCTCAATCACGTGCCCAAGTTTTACAACAATTTTGCCAGTTCCAGTTTTCAGCAAAATTCTGCCACAGCGAACAATGAGTTCACTTAACAACAGGGGTGGGATTCTACCAGTTCCAACCGGTTTGGGTGAACCGGATGTTAAAGTTACATCTGGTTTGCTGAACCGGTATTTCAACTGACTGGCTGGCCCCACCCACCCTGCCCCTCCCCTCCCAGGAGTCTTCATGTGATGCAGGTTAAATGCAGGGTCTGTGCGGAGGCTCAGGGAGGGGGAAAAACGGGCCTTCCGGAAATCCAGAAACAGGCCTGTTTCCATTTTCCGGAAGGCCTCCAGAGCCCAGGGAAGGCCATTTTTGCCCTCCTAGAGGCCCAGGGGAGGCCTCTGGACTCTTGGGAGAGTGAAAAATGACCCTCCCAGAATTACCAGAAGTCCAGAAACAGGCCTGTTTCCAGCTTCTGGTGGGCCTCCAGAGCCCGGGGGTGGTTGATTTTACCCTCCCAGAGGCCCAGGGCAAGCCTCTGAACCCTTGGGAGGGCAAAAACGGCCTCCCCCGGGCTCTGGAGGCCCACTGGAAGCTGGAAACAAAAAGTTCCAGTAGGCCATGGGCACCATGGGCACGCCCACCCAGCAACTGGGCAGTGAACTATTTGCTGCAATTTTTGAATCCCACCTCTGCTTAACAACTGCTGTAGAAAAGGTTATAACATTGAATCAGTTATATGATTAATTGGATGGGCTCCATTAGGGTCATGTCTCAAGGATGACCTGTATATAGAGCAGAAGAAACCATGGGCTGCTGTGCGCATCTGTAGCACTGTAATTGCACCGGCAATGCCACTGAAGTTTCCTCTAATTCAGAAATCCCAAATGGAAGTAAATGGACTTCTTCAAACAGCACAAGATTGGAACTGAATTATGTGAAGCTATTTTCTGCAGACCAAAACTTAAAATAAACAGATGCCCTCCAGATGTATTGAAAAAACCATGTCTGGGAGGCTTTCATTTGGTGAAGTCTGATGTAAAATAAGCTTGCAACCAAGCCCTCCTACTTTGACCTCAGACACATGTGCAGGAAAGAATCAATATCTTCCTCTGGGGTGGGGGTGGAGGGAGGGCTACAGGGATTACTTGACTTTTCCTGAAAAATACAGGAAATGAGACTCACTAGTCAAAATAACTAGAAAAGTCAGAACAGGATTCAAAACATAAAGCTTAATATTAGCTTGATGTAAAAGGCTGGGGTTAATTAGGAAAACCTTGAATTTCCCAGCGTAAGATAACATTTCCATTTCAGAGGAATCCATCTGTTCATCTGATACAACCTTGATAACATCTGATGTCAAAAATGAATCAGACAAATTTCAATTCTCTTGTTGCTTTCTGAATTTTAATGGTCCTCAATTATAAAAGCTGGTAGAACTTTAAAACTTTAACTTTGCCAGCAAAACAAATCAATATGACAGATGGAATCTCTACTCCCAGGGTTGTTTCATTTTCTCACCACTTCAAACAACATGATAGATTTCTCCTCCATAGAGTAATTTTGTGGTCTCAAGATACTTCCTTTCCATTTTGCCCTCTAAAAAAACCAGTTTTCCAACATCCTGCATTACTTATGGAACTGTCTTTTCCCAACTGTTTCTACCCATCCAACACAGTCTGGCAGGAGTGGCATGGTCTGGATCCCATCAGCTAAAACAGAGGTCTCCAAACTTGGCAACTTTAAGACTTGTTTGTGGACTTCAACTCCCAGGATTCCTCAGACAGCATAGCTAAGGAATGTTGGCTGGCCCAGAAAAAAAAGACTTTTCTCTCGCCATCCAATGGAATCTGAGATTAGATTAGTTCCAACTCTGAGGGCCTTTAATAAAACTCTGAAAATGTGATTATGTGCCTGAGTCTGGTGATGGTTCTTTTTATGATGCTCAGCCACTCTGTGTTTTTGTTTTTATGCAGAGTATTTTATCAGTTTTATCTATTTTCTCACAGGCTGCCTAGAGTCACATGTGAGATAGGCAGTTATATAAATTAAAAATGCAAATAAAAAATCCTAGCTAGGCTGTTTAGAAAGTGAGTGAGTGAATGGATGAATGAATGAATGAATGAATGAATGAATGAATGAATGAATATTTTTGTGGCATTCATGAGCTTATGAAATCTAAGGCCGATTGAGGTGGACTGTAGAGGTAAACACACATTTATTCTGTAGCTACGCCAATTCCAATCATTACTTACAGCTATTTGAATACTTTCATTGCCTTCCTTAGTGTCTTCAGACACTAATGTCTTCAGACATTCATAGTCTTGGTAATAATGGGCAACCTTTGCTATATCACATTAGCAACTGGCACATTTACAAGCTATAAATATTCCAAATCATTACCACTTAATACAGAACCTGATTAAGAATCCATATAATAATAGCACAAACCATTCTGCAATATATTGTTGATAGTCCTCATTATCACGGCAACCGTTAAGCAATAAGTATATTAAAAAGACTCAGCAAGGACTTCATTAGCAGGACATCTAAATCAGCATGATAAAATATAAGCATCCTTTAGTGAAAGTAACAAGCATCCATTCTGGGCATTGCTACTTATTAGTGCTTAATTACAACCTGTCTTTGAAACGTTTAGCTTTGAAGGACTTTTTCTTTATATCACATATGTGGAAATTGCTCTGTTAAGGTCAAGAAAATGAAGCATAGTTGTCGATGCTTTCGATAAAGAATCAGGGTGCTGAAGAGGATCCAAATCCAGCTTCAAGATCTCATGGAAATGAAAATAGGATCCCACTTAGTAGTCTGATCAAAGCTTCAAGACATTTGTGCCATCAGAAAAATGTAACCAATGGCAGCCAGAAGAACTGTGTCTTCTCAATCTGTGCTAATCAGCAGTACAAGATATGCATTGAACGTATGTACATGCAAATCTAAATACTACCCACTTCAGAAGTGGTTTACAAAACAACAATAATTGTTCTAATTTTTGACCAACTGCAGCTACCAGTAGTTTGCCCGTGTAGGCTGTGTTGCAATAGTTAAAAGGTGTGATGGTGGTGGTGGCATGAGTTTGTCAAGGAGAGAGCCAGTTTGATTTAATGGTGAAGGCACCAGGCTAGAAAGCAGGAGATTGTGAGTTCAAGTCCTGCCATAGCCATGAAAATCAGCAGTCACACTCTCTTAGCCCAATGTTTTCCAAAACATCCACATCATTCATTATCATAACTGAGTTGCCCCCTCCCTCCACAGACTCCTCTATGGCATTCAATATCTATGCTCTTACTGAAGAATAGGTAGCCTCCTTCTGTTCCCTGCTCCTCACCCAAAAAGCAGCTCTTTTCTCACCTCTTAGGCCATCCATTCTACACATGCAGTGCTATCACACCATCCTGAAATAATAGCAACAGGCTCAACCATTAGTGTCTGTTATCTCCCACACCCTCCACACCAATCCCATGAAATTTCAATCTCTCTACTGCAATTTCTTCCTTAGATTTCTGTCTCTTCCAGGATCCAACCTCATCATTCCATAGAATGATTTTTTTTTCATTCATGTCCTGCAATCCTCTTCTTTCCTTACCATACAGTATCTGTTCTTGGTCTGCACAGCTGCCCAGAGGCCAATGGTAGCTGTGACAATTCAGAGATAAACAATCTCCAACTTTGCTCCCATCTAGTACTTCTAGTGACAGACAGATCATATAGGGTCACTTTGGGTCTCCAGGGCTAATTGTTCCTTCTCCAGACACAAATTTCCTCTGACTTCCTTTAGCTCCCCAGTATCCTCTGACAATTAACCTGCTTTTTATTCACCATGCTAATTTATCTAACCCTACTATCATTTCCCTACATCTCACAGCTTCCAAATCCTCATATTACACTCATTCTAGTCCTCAATCTCTCTACTCCAGACATCATAATATATATGGTGGGTGGTAAAAATCCCATAGACTGCCCATATTCTGATTGCCAAGGCAGACAAGCCAATCATTGTCAACTTAGAGGAGCTATTTTAATTAAACCCTTGTGACTTTTCATTGATATAAACCCATGTGGCCAAGACCCTTGTGTAGACAGACAGGTGAGAAGCTGAGCAGTGAGTAAAAAAAAAACCAAACCCTGGACTCTCCAAAGATGTAGACAACCTGCTGAAGTTTATTATCCCAAATCCCTTGAGCATTCAGGGGCAGGTGTTAAAAACAAAAACATACACTTCGGAAACTCAGCAACTGAGACCAAGAACTCAAAGTAATGTTCAAAATAAAATGTTTAGCCAAGGAAGTAAACAGAACTGCCAGCAGCAGTTTCAGGTTTGTTCCCCTGCTATTGAACCTTCCAGTCTCAGCTACTGGCATGTAAGCAACTCTATACTTTGGTGCTCCCTGCCCTCTTCTTTCCTCCAAGGAAGACTTTGCTGCTTGAGGAACCAGCTCACTTCTCTGCCCAGACAGTGAAATGAGTCAAAGCCAGACAGTGAAGAAGGATAGGGGAGTTTGTTTGTACAGACCTAATAAGGATAATCCAACAGGTGCTTTCTCATTGGGGGTTTTTGAGGGGGGGCATCAACCTTCTTCTGAACCCTATACATGCTCCTTCACCAGAGCGGCCTTAATGTTCATCCAGAATTGAGTTTGCATATACTCATACTCCACTGCTGGGGATTACTCAAATGAAGGTTGGTGTTGTCCCTTTGCCACACCTAGCTGCATTTCTTAACTTTTTCATATTCTGTGACTCCCAGGAGTGAGAGAACAGTGAAAGAAATAACTGTTATTTATTTGTTTAGAATAAAATTCATATAGCTGCCCAACTGGACCAATTGCAACTCTAGGCAGTGTGCAATCAACCAAACAGCATGCAAACAATGATAACAATTTATTAAATTTATTTGTCTCCCAGAAACTCTGGGTGGTTTACAAATAGTTAAAACTAAACAAATAAACAAAAATAGAAACATAACACAACCAAAACAAAACAACCAAAAGAACTACTGCAGTTAAAACAGCAACAAAATTAAATTATTGTTCCTAATAAGTAACTGCAATGTTTGCAGCTCTTTTAAAAATTTAGAAGCTCAAGAAGAAAAGAGGGAGGCATAATTAAACAGCAGAGGTTAATGTCATAAGAAGCTTGAAAAGGTATCATGCCGGTGTATGAATGAACTGTTATAATCAAATTCTGCCCAAACTAAGCAGTCAGAGAAATTGAAGTGGTGGCAGTCAATACAGCAGGCAAAGATATTACACTGGAGTAGCATTAGTTCATTTCAATTTGACACTGAACTGCTGATGATGAATAAAGGGGTCTGAAGATCAAGGCTTCCTAAAAAACATGCTGTGCACTGCACCCCTTTCTGAAGTGAGTTGATTAACCATGCCTCCATATCAGAATGCATGATCAATAAACAACCTGACAATTTCTGATTGAAATTTCTAAAATAGTAGTCAGGCTTCCATCACTTGGGAAGTAAGTAATAAAATCCAAAAAGACAGTATTTCCTAAATATTTTGGAGAGGAGAAAGGGTATAATATCCCAGTTGACTTGGTAATTAAAGTTTTAGCATGTAACAAATGCAAGATAGTTTCCAAGCATCAAACTGGTTTGATTGTCAGGACAGAGTTTCAAAGTTTCTTCCCAAATGGAATGAAGAGGACACAAAGAAAGCAAGTCTGGTTTCATGGTTCAGGTGCTGCTCTAGAGACCAGGAGATTGTGAGTTCTAGTCCTGCCTTAGGCATGAAAAACCATTTGAGTTACTCTGAGCCAGTCATCCACTTTCTCAGGCCAACCTACCTCACAGAGTTGTTGCGGGAGAATAGAAAGAGGAAGGAGTATTGGTGTGTTCAGTGCCTTGAGTTATATATATCAGAAAAAAAGGTGACATAAAATTCTAAAAAAAAGTACTGTTGTGGAGCAACTAAGCATAGAAAAAGGGAGAATTTATCTATAGAAATTCTTTGGATCTGGCTGCTCCAAGCTCACTCATTCATTAAACCTCCATAATCAAAATTGGTATAGTGCAGTGATATCAAACTCGCAGCCCATGGGCTGGATGCATCACACACTGGCCATGCCCAACCCCGGTTTAGCAAAGGGGGGGAAGGTCACGATATGTCACATGATGACAATGTGACACCATGAGTTTGACATCCCTGGTACAGTGTGTACAACCTCAATTTTTGAAACAATGATAAAAAATAGATTATAAGAAACAAACTATTCAGTATTGTGAAAAAAAGGATTTCCTATTACGTAAGCTAGGATCATTGTTTCTATAAACATTTGTAGCCATCCAAGTTGATGTTGCAAGAGTTTCTAAAATGTCTATAGATGTTCTAGGTTCCCAATATAGACTTGGATGGGATATGCTGAATCTTTCAAAATGATGAGAGGCATATTTTATGGCCAAGTGTTTCTTATTAGGACATCATCCTTACTTTCAGGCAGTAAATGCAGGCTGGAATCAAAGGCATAAGACAATAGATATTTTCCTTCATCACTAGTAGTGTAGGAGATCAGCTCCCAAGGATCTGCTTGCATCACAAAACAATAAAACAAAATAATTGGCTCTAAAAACAAGAGATTGAATGGGGAAAGCTTGTTTCAGATCTTGGAAACAATTTCTGAGACCCTGGAATCTACTAAAACAATCCTGTAGTGTATTTTGCAAAATCCAGTTATAAACCAGCTGCAAAAGTCGCAAAAATCTCTCCCAAAGCTCAGTGTATTTTTGACATACATTCCTTAGGGCCTATCAGAATAGAATGGAGTCTGATTTTTCTATCTTCTATAAAAAGTTGCTATCTTCTATAAAAAGTCCCTACATCTAAAAAAACATCCAAGTTACCCAGGAGCTTGCTCTTCCTGAGACCATCATCATTTAACTGTCCTTAAATATCACATTTCAATTCTTACTATGTTACAGAACCCCTGATTATGACATCAACAAACAAGCAAATTTCATCAACATGGGCAACATCTTAGTTGCCCATGTTAGTAGTTATCTTCCTTGGTGACTTCAATCTACCTCACATTAACTGGACCCTAAACGAATGTAAAACTGAACCCATACATGCAACCTTCTACAATGTTGTAACAAATCTGGGACTGGAACAACTAGTAGCCAACAATACTAGACTTAACAACTGCCTCGATCTCATCTGCAATAGTTTGAATTCAATTTACAGAATACAAATTAAAGAACCCTTTTCCAACAGTGACCACAGCATGATTGACCTTTGTCTCAACATAACGTCCACACAAAAATCAACACAAAGATCTGATCCCCAATTATAACTTTAAAAAAGGCAACTATGATCTTATAGACAATGATCTCTCATCCCTTGATTGGCAATTTCTATTCACTGGATGCAATACTGTTGAAGACCATTACAGCATATTTTTACTTGAAGTCAAAAGAGTCATCAAACTATATGTACCCAATACAACTCCCAAAACCAGAAAACAGATTACCCATAACAATAAGGAAACTTCAATCCAAAAAGAGATCACTTTGGTGGAAAAACAAATCTGGTCACATTGCCAACTTTAAAAGCCGATACAAAAAATTTTGCCACCAGATAAAGACTGAATGCACCAATTATCACATTAAACAAGAGAAAACCTTCTATGCACCAATCACCATGCTTTCTTACAATTTTGTAAACAACAAACTAAAAGACTCAAGGTCCATCCCACCCCTGAAAGGACCTAATGGAAAAGACTGTAATGATGATACCATTAAAGCCAACCTCTTTAACACATTCTTTGGCTCAGTATTTGTAAACAGCAATGGATCATGCCCAGTATTTCCTAGTCAAACCACAGACAACTACAATGATCTAATACATATCGATTTTACAGAAAACAATGTTGAGAAAGTACAATCTAAAGTACAATCTAAAACCATCACAAGTACACAGTCTAAAACCATCTCTATCTATTGGACCAGATGGAATATGCCACTTTTAAAAAGCTATCCATTGCCATAGCCGAACCTCTAAGCATAATCTTTGAAAAATCTTTCAGGACCAGCTCCTTGCCCAAACTATGGTCACAAGCCACGGTCATCCCCATCTTCAAAAAGGGAGACCCTAGCCTAGTTGAAAATTACACACCAATCTCTTTATATGCTGCCACCTAAAGTCATGGAATCAATTATTAACCAATCCATTATCCTCCACTTAGAGACAAACAACAACCTACTCTAATAAACAATTTGGTTTCAGAAAAACTATCCTGTAATCTGCAACTCTTACACTGCAAAACATATGGACTACAACTCAATCAGGGCAAAGAAATAGACACAATCTACATAGACTTCTGTAAAGCCTTTGATTCAGTGGTACACGACAAACTACTCCTAAAACTAAAATCTTATGGTATCTCTGGACACCTGCATAACTGGATAGAAGCATTCCTGTCAAACAGACAACAAATGGTCAAAATTGGGAGCGTCCTATCAAATTCTGTACCTGTCAACAGTGGTGTCCCCCAAGGCAGTGTTCTAGGACTACTCTCTTCATACTCTACATAAATGACCTCTGTGATCATATTAAGAGCAACTGTGTTCTCTTCGCTGATGATGTAAAGCTATTCAACACCACAGACAATACTGCTACCCTTCAAAAAAGATTCGACTATGTATCAGAATGGTCAAACAAATGGCAACTTCAAATCTCAACAAATAAATGCTCTGTCTTACATATTGGAAAAAAATCAGAAAATAAAATACAGGCTGAATAGTCAAGACCTTGTTGATGATCCAAACTCTGTCAAGGATCTTGGAATACTCATCTCTAATGATCTAAGTGCTAGAGCCCACTGTAACTACATAGCCAAAAAAGCATTAAGAGTTGTTAACCTAATCTTACGTAGCTTTTTTCTGGTAATATTATACTACTAACTAGAGCATACAAAAAATTTGCTAGACCAATTCTCGAATACAGCTCATCAGTCTGGAACCCACATTACGTATCTGATATTAACACAGTTGAGAAAGTCCAGAAATATTTCACAAGAAGAGTTCTCCACTCCTCTACTCATTGCAGAATACCTTATGCCACCAGACTTGTAATTCTAGACCTAGAAAACCTAGAAATATGCTGCCTTCAGTCCAATCTAAGTATAGTATATAAAATCATACATTGCAATGTCCTACCTGTCAATGAATACTTCAGCTTCAACCATAACAATACAAGAGCACACAATAGATACAAACTCAAGGTTAACAGCACCAAACGTGATTGCAGGAAATACGACTTCAGCAACAGAGTGGTCAAAGTCTGGAATACGCTACCCAACTCCATTGTTTCTTCCCCAAACCCCAAAAACTTTAACCTTAGACTGTCTACTATTGACCTCACCCCTTCCCTAAGAGGTCTGTAGGGCTGCTACACCAACTGCCTACCATCCCTGTCCTATTGATTCTTTTTATTTTTATTTTTATTTATTTTTATTTTTATTTTTCTTGTATGTATCCATTCCATGTATTCATAACTATGTTTACACTTATACCTATTATCTTGTAAGTGATTGACAAGTCAAATAAATAAATAAATAAATAAAATTTCCTAGGAACCATCTGAATGTCTTCTGGCTGCTTTTCCAGTCTGGAATAAACACCCAGAGACACTATAAAACAAAGATAGTAAAATATAGTTCAGTTCATTTTCCATGAAACAAAATTTAGATTCTAATTCACTTTCACCATTTCCTAAATTGATAAATATTTCCTGGATCTCCAGTTCCAATTTTCTGATAGAGTGTAAAACAAGGGAAACTGGAACTGCCCCCAATCAGTTAGCTGCCAACTCCATCCTGGAATTCTCAGGATTCTATTTAATTGCATATGAGGGGGTGCCAAGTTCAGGAAGGCCATAGTAACACGGAAGCAGAGATACACTCACTATTCTCTACTCCAATATTTCATTCCATATCTCCATCAGTAATTTACCAAACTGCTAAATGGCAGATTTGTATCATTAAACATCCCCCCCAACCCTTTTTAAGAGTCCAAACACCTGTTGGTTTAGGAGATTAGAAATTAATCCTGTCCTTCGAAGTCTAGCATATCGTGTTTTACTAGGAGTTGATGCCTCTTAATTAGCATCAAGTTTTGATGGAGTTATGAAGTTATTATTAAAAGGTGTTGTTGAGAGCGTTAAGAACAATTTTCTAGAAGCCCAGCTTGTTACCAGACTTGTTTTTTTTAAAGAAGCCTACGATGGGCTGTAATGAATATATGTATTTCTATTCTGTCACAATACATATGAATATTTAGGTCTCTAGAGCAGGTGAAACTGTGTGTACAGAAACTTCCTAAACACTAAAAAGTGAAGACTGTTTTTTCTGAGGGAGATCAATTCCACATGTTTCTACTGAGGCTTCCCGATACTTATTTCTAATTCCTGTCCCAGTTGGTTTGCTGTCTTCTCCCCACACACATACATTATTTCTAAATTAGCCACTTTGAACTATTTTGTTAATGCTTATATTTTTGTAGGAAGCCTTTCCCAACCAGATGGCCCACAGATGTGTAGGACATCAATCTCATCTGCCACACATCTGGAGGGCACCAAGTTGAAACAATGCTATCTATTTACCAATATTTAAATCATCTTAGAAAAGTTCCCTAGTCTTTCTAAAAGCTGTCTAATTTTTCCCTGTGTCCTGTTGTAAACTTTACACAACCGGCACATACCAGTAAGCAACTCTACCCATAACAGTATATAGAACAGGTATGTCCAAACCACGGCCTATGGGCTGCATGCTGTCCTGGATAGCTAGTAATGTGGCCCCACAAGATTGTAAACTTTTAACATAATTATGTGATTCATAAAGATTAACTATATTATATATTTTATGTGCAGCCCAAGGCAATTCCTCTTCACTCAATGCAGCCCAGACAAGCCAAAAGTTTGGGCAACCATGGTATAAAGACAAAAATTGTCTTTAGACACATAATTTTTTTTTCAGATGACCTAGCTATCAACACACCTAACTTTTAGGCATGTTTTCAATCCACCTCTTTGGCTTCAAAGGAAAGTACAGGAATCCAAAAATGGCTTCCTAGAGCACGGGTGTCAAACTTGCTGCGTCACGTTCCCATCACATGATGTTTTGTGACATTTTTCCCATTTGTGGAGCTGGAGGTGGGCATGGCCTGCATGTGACACTTCCAGTCCACAGGCCACCAGTTTGACACCCCTGCCTTAGAACTTTGAGTGCAGACCTCAAAAGTTGCCCCAAATTGTCATTGTAGTATGATCAGAGGAAACTCTATGGTTAATATAACTTGATTTAATTTTAAAGTTAATCAAAGTTTTCTTTTTCTGCTTCTATCTCAATTTGGTGTGGGGCCCCAGTGATGACCACACCTAAGAACTGGCCTTGACTAACTTAAAGGGGAAAAGATGGTTCAGCAGAGTAATAGAGTATTGGCTGAATCATGAGCTATCTTTCTATTAAAGGTTTCTTTTCTTCTTTCCCGATGAAAGCATTTTGTTGCGTCAAAGACTTAATTTTCAGAAAAGTTTACAACTACCCACAAAAATTACATCAACACTGGATTGCCTAAACTAAACACGAATGAGTACAAACCAAAAACCTCAGGAAAATGACATCTATGAATCATGTTGATTTAAAATATAAACAGGATATTGCTGTTTCAACTACAGTACTGTTTACCAATTTGTATGCAAGTAAACTGAGCAGTATTTTAAGGTTAACTTGGACAGCAGCAATAATTCTAATTATAGTACTCTTGCATATGCTCATAGCAGCAAGAGTTTTTGTGATTTGGTGATTCTGAAGCTCCAATTTTATCCAGTGTTTGGATGCTAGAGACCATTTTTTTTCCAATTAGCTTTCAGTCAACAAAATCCAACTCTGTTGTGGTTCTTTGAAACATTGAACATGAAGGCTTCCTTATGTAATGGTTGTCTGAATATAGTAGTGATGGACTCTGGTCAGGATCTTCATAGGTGGGGAAAAGGTAAAAAAAATGGCAGCTACAACTTTGCAATCAAAGTTCTTACATTTATCACACAAAGGATGCATATAAAAAGTGTGGCCCCTATCTTGGCTTGCAAACTTCTAGATTAAATGGCAGATCATTGCAAAAGAAATGTATTATCTATTCAAAATACAAATGGGAATATCTGCACAGATTCTAAATTAATTGGTCAATCACATTCTTATAGCGATTCATTTTTTATCCACAGAGTACTTAATTTTAAAGAGAAGTAGGTTTATCAGAATTATCCCAGGATCAGCTTACTCATTTGCTTCATTACTCTCACTCTCACTTCAAGAAATTGTCACTACAATTAAATCCATGAGATTGGAGAAAACTCTTATCCCTAATGATTTTCCAATTGATTGATATAAAAAAATATTTTTGTTTCCTAGATTTTTAAAGCAAATGTTTAAAATAAATCCCTGCCTTTTAGTTTTAATGTATTTATAACTATGTTTATACTTATACCTGTTATCTTGTAAGCAATTGACTAATCAAATAAATAAATAAATAACAATAAATAGGATGAACCAAAAAAAATCACATGATGCTGGGCAAATATATTTTCTAATTGAAGACCTATTTCCTTGAGAATTTGTTGCACAGACTGATCCCACTGAAAGTGCTATTTATCACCTACAAAACTCTCTGCAGCATAGCATTGGGTTATATCAGGCATAGCCTTTCTAATATTTCTAATATTAGATGTGCTCCTTCAGTAAGAATACTGCAAGAAAACCAGTTTAAAGTCAACATTCTATGAATGTGACCTGCTTTCTCCATTATAGTCCTTGTCTTGCATTATTTATAATTTAATTTCCAGAGTCCTTTATCCCTTCCCCAGATTCATATGTGAGTTAATGCTAAATCTGATCTTTTAACCCAACTAATCCTTTAATGATGTTTTAAGTATATGCCATAGCCATTTTTCTTCTTTTGATGATCACCTGCCCATGCATCATTACAATTCAGAGTATGTATGAAAAAAGATGGATAACTATAGAGAGCCATTAGAAAGGACCTTGGGGAATCAATGCAGAGACAATTACAAAAACAAAAACATGTTTTAAGATGAGGAATCTAGGAGTGCATAGGAAAGAAACTCAAACTTGGTCTAACTCCCTGAGGTATAAGAGGAAGTAAAGAGAAAACACAGTCAAGCTTTTAGGATGCTGTTACTACAGCTTATCTCCATTAAGTTGAGTTCAAACTTCTGGAGTCTGTTTCCTGACCTGGATTATCTTGAAGGGCTGACAATGACAGAATATTTTTTGTACCCGTTGAAATGTGCAAGGGGCTCTTTCGGAAAAATCATTTAGAATCTAAATCATTTAGATTTAGAAAAATCATTTAGAATCACTAATCAATTGGAAATTATTCAAGGATAATAAATTATCTCTGGAATTTATGCTGCCACTGCAAAACAAGCTGAAAAAAGACCCACCTCTTTACAAAGAATATTAAGGGTTCCAATTCAAACTGGCATTTATGTACTGCCTATCATATTTTGCACTGTCAAATGCACAAAGGGAGAAGAAAATGCCGTATTCCTTAAAAGGCAAAACTGGGGTAGAAAAAGTACCTCCCCCCACCCCAATAACTATAGTAATATATCTAGCGGTCAGCAATCATGGTTAATGTGATGATGGAGCAGGGTTGCAGAACTGCCCTTACGACACCAGACAAGAGAAGAACCAATTCACTCTAATATTGCTGATAATGCATTTCAAAAGCTAAGGTGTATGCATTACCAGACCAAAATGTTATGAATCAGCTCTTATGCCTGTTATTTAATCATTTTTAGAAGGAGACTTTGTGGGAAGCCCCCTCCTAGACAAATGAAACATTTTGGGAAATATTAAAAAGGCAGGATAAAATATTAATGGAGAAATTTTAAAAAATCTTAAGGGAGGCAGAAACCAGCCCGAGTTTCCCTGCCCCAAGCAGAAACTGAGGAGGCCAGCTTTTAGAAATGCAGATTTGGTAATCCATTGATGGCCCCAGCAGCAGTTTGGATTTTTCCTGCTGGCACTGGTGGCCTTGGTGGCCTGGTAGTACTGTTGGAGGTCCAGCGGTCCCGGTGGTGGCTTGGCGCTGTTTGCTGCTGGCTTGAAGATTTCCACTCCGGGGCTGGCGGCGGCGACCAGCGAAGGTGGCGATGGCCTTGGTCTGGCGGCCTTGACAGTGTCTGGCGATGGTTCGGGGCTGTGGCAAAGAAAGTTGATGTTCCATCTTACTGCTGGAATTTGCCTGGACCATTTCTTCCTCCCAATGTGGCTGTCCAGTTTTGGGGGATGCTTGGTGCGGTGGGAGGGCACCAGGCCTGCCTGGCCCACTGTGGTGAGAGAACAGTGGTGCCTGGCTCTCCCTGATTGGGGTCAGCTTGCGGACCGTCCTCTGTGGGAGAGAGGAGGCGGGACCATTCAGAGATCTTGGGGCCCCCTCCTGGCTGGCGGTGAGAGGACTGCCGAGGGTGGGGTGATTCTGCTTGAATACTAACTCCGTGACTCATCATCAATGGACTTCCCTGCTTACCAACTCGACCTGGACTCTGATCTCTCCCTCATGGACTGGTGATGGTTACCATCCACTGCACTTACTCTTCCTTCGAGCTGTGGGCACTCAGGGGTGTTCCCCTGTCCCTGAGATGGCCGACCGGTCTATCGAAGGCCTTCCTTAAGGACGGATCCTGGGATCCCGAGAGGGGGCATCGCATGGCCAAGGGATTAAAATTAAAATTGATTCGGAAGGGGAGGCTTTTAAATTTTTTAATTGGCTATTTGAAGGGGTTAGGGCGGGGGTGGGTGGTTGTCTGGGCAGTTATTAGAGGAATCGCTGCCCAGATGTGTGGGAGCTCAGTCCAGTCTGGTCGTGGCATGGGGAAGGGGGGAGGGGGGTCTTCGGGGCTCTGGGGAGTGAGGTGGGAATGGCGACCCCAGGGTGATCAGATTCAGCGGGAGATGGAGAGGCGGGGGGCCATATCATGAGATGGGAGTGCATCCCTGCTGTCTTCGAGCTGTGGCGAGCTCCGACCCTCATGCCTCTGCCCACTCCCGGGGATATGGGATACAGAGTCCTTGGACTCAGGTTGGTGTATTTTAATGCCAGGTCCGTGGTTAATAAGGCATCCCTCCTCTGTGAGTTGATTGAGGAGGAGACCACGGACCTAGCTTGCATCATTGAGACCTGGCTGGGGCCGGAGGGAGGTGTCCCTCTAGTCGATCTATGCCCGCCAGGTTGTCAGGTTCTATATTGACTACAAGCTCAGGGTAGGGGTGGTGGGGTAGCCGTAGTTATTTGGGAGACCTTGATTCCAAGGGAGGCCCCTGTTCCACAGATAGGCGGGTGTGAAGTTCTCCTCCTGAGGTTGGGGCCTGGGGGTCGGCTAGGCCTGTTGCTTACATACCTGTCCCCCAGCTGTGTGGCAATGGCCTCGCCTGGGCTGCTCAATGCCCTCTTGGGAGTGGCGGTGGAGTTCCCAAGCCTTTTGGTCTTGGGTGACTTCAACCTGCCCTCCTTGGGGGGGGGCATCGGGTTTGGCTCAGGAATTCATGGCTTCCATGGCTGCTATGGGCCTGACCCAGATAATACAGAGCCCTACTCATGAGGAGGGTAACACACTCAACCTCGTTTTTATCTTGGAACAGTGGCGTAGTGATCTGGGGGTGGATATTTTGACTACCCAACCCGTAGCATGGTCAGATCACTATCTCCTACAGCTGGTCTTCCAGCAGGCCACCCCACACTGCTGGGATGAGGAACTGCTGAGATGGTTCTGCCCCAGATGCCTGATGGACCCTGAGAGGTTCCAGGCAGAACTGGGGTCTTTTCCCGCCTCCCTTATCCACAGCTCGGCCGAGGTGCTGGTGGCTGCCTGGTAGCAGGCTGCCGCTGAGGCCCTCAACCGAGTTGTCCCCTTGCATCCTCTTACTCACCGCAGATCCCGGGTGGCTCCTTGGCTTACAGAGGAGCTCCGGGAGATGAAGCAGGCGTAGAAGGGGTTTAAAGAGCAGGTGGAGATCGACCCGTTCCGAATCTGACCGATCCCAGTTAAGAGCCTATATTAGGACTTACCTGGTTGCTATGGGGGTGGCAAGGAGGGCTTACCTCTCCGCTCTCATAGCATCCACAGACGACCGCCCAGCCGCCCTGTTCAGGGTCACTCGCTCCCTCTTGCAGCGAGGGGTGGGGGTGGACCCTTTGCAGGGTAGAGCTGAGGAATTTGGTCAATATCTGCTGGATAAGGTCACTCGGATTCGGGAGGGGTTGAACTCTGATTGACAGTGGTCGGAGGAGGGGGGAACAGGGAGTCTGGCCAATACTATCTGGGCTGAGTTTGATCCTGTTTACGAGGATGAAGTGGACAGGATTATGCAACAGCTGAGTTCCACCATGTGTTCGTTGGACCCGTGTCCCTCCTGGATGGTATATGACTCCAGGGAGGTCATGTGCGGCTGGCTCCAGGCAGTGGTTAATGCTTTGTTAAGGGAGGGTTCTTTCCCTACCGCCTTGAAAGAGGCGGTGGTGAAACCCCTCCTGAAGAAGCCTGCCTTGGATCCGGCCGTTTTAAACAATTTTTGTCCAGTCTCCAACCTTCGCTTTTTGGCAAAGGTTGTTGAGAGCGTGGTGGCTCAGCAGTTTCCGCTTTTCCTGGAGGAAGCGGACTATCTAGATCTGTATCAATCGGGCTTCCGGCTGGGGTTTAGCATGGAGACGGCATTGGTCGCACTGGTGGATGATCTCTGGAGGACACAGGACAGAGGATTTTCCTCTGTCCTGGTCCTATTAGACCTCTCAGCGGCCTTCGATACCATCGACCATGGTATCTTATTGCGACGCCTTGGGGGGTTGGGAGTGGGGGGCACTGTTTTGCAGTGGTTCTCCTCCTACCTCTCGGGGCATTCGCAATCGGTGTTGGCAGGAGGGCAGAGGTTGGCCCCAAGGGCACTCACTTGAGGGGTTCCTCAGAGATCGGTCCTCTCTCCCCTCCTGTTCAACATCTATATGAAGCCGCTGGGCGAGATCATCCATAGTTTTGGGGTGAGGTATCATCAGTACGCTGATGATACCCAGCTGTATATCTCCACCCCAAACCAAATCAGTGATGCCCTCTCCATGATATCCCACCATCTGGATGCTGTGCAGATCTGGATGGGCAGGAACAGGCTACAGCTCAATCCAGCCAAGACTGAGTGGCTGTGCATACAGGCATCTCGGATCAGTCAGCAGATTCCATCTTTGGTCATGGGGGAGAGATGTTGCCCCCTGTGGATAGGGTGCAAAACCTGAGGGTCCTCCTGGATTCATGGCTCAGTTTGGAGGAGCAGGTGGGGACCATGTCCAGGGGGGCTTTTGTCCAGGTTCAGCTGGTTCGCCAGCTACGCCCATATCTGGACTGAGATGCCCTTCGCACGGTCACTCATGCACTTGTCACGTCCCGACTCAACTACTGCAATGCTCTCTATTTAGGACTGCCCTTGCATACCATTCAGAGGCTTCAGCTGGTGCAGAATGCGGCCGCGCGGGTTGTGATGGGAGTTTCCCGATACTCCCATGTTACGCCCCTCCTGTGTGAGCTGCATTGGTTGCCAGTTGCCCTCCAGGTGAGATTCAAGGTTTTAATATTAACATTCAAAGTCCTACATGGCTTGGGTCCGGGGTATTTGCGGGAGCGTCTCCTGCCGACATCGAATGCCGATCACCCTGTGCATGAGCACAGACAGGGACTCCTCGGGGTGCCGTCTGCAAGACAGTGTCGGCTGGTGGTGCCCCGGGGGAGGGCCTACTCTGTAGCAGCTCCCACCTTGTGGAACCAATTCCCCTTGGAGTTCCATTGGCTCCTGATCTCCGCTCCTTCCACCACTATCTGAAAACTTGGCTGTTTGAGCAGGCCAGGCTGGACTGACCTCTGAGGGGGTGTTTTAAATTGGGTTTTAGATGTTGGGCTTGTTGGTTTAATTCTTTTTAAATTATTTATTGTTTGTATTTTAGTTATGAGCCGCCCCGAGTCCTTCAGAAGAGGGAGCGGCATACAAGTCCAAATAAAATAAAATAAAATAAAATAAATAAAATAAAATAAATTCAGAAAGACTGGGCCAAGACAGAAACTCAGATAAGCAACAAACAAAAGGCTGACAAAATTAGGTCAGACAAGCACCTAGGATTTGCATTTCCCCTTTTGCCTATAGAGCCAGCCATGACCCCATAGGACTCTGACAACAGCCAATAGAATATTCAAGGACATGTTCTTGCACAGGAACAGGAAGCTCAAATACAAAGCCCGAAGACGGTATAACCTACTCTCAACTCCATTTTGTCAGCTGTACAGAATCACATGTGGTTGGTGGTTCTGCTTCATCAATAAACAGAACCTTTTTCCCCCAATCAGCATCTAGCATCCATTTTATCTCCAGTGCCTTTCTCCTGGATTGGAACTGAACCAGATGGATTTTTCTTCCAACAACTTCATAGCTATCAGTATGAATCCCCATTATAACATGTTATTCTGAGATACAAAGAACAGCTCTAGGTAGCACAAACCAGGGCTGTAACATTTTCTGAAGTTGATAATTCATTATTTACCAGATTTTTATTGATCTGGGAATTAAAAACTATATAAAAAAATTCTATAACCCTCACTTATCCATACAAATAATCACTCATTAACTAAACCCATCTGATCCAAACTTTGATCACGATAGCAGGAATTGCAGAGTAAAATAAAAGTCATAAGGCATAAGGTACTGTGTATTTTACAAAACCATGGCTTTACCTCCACCTGGTGGCTTAACTGGATCTTATTCCCCAATAAAATGCAATAGTGCCAAATGGCCAAACATCATCAATTCAAAAAACTCAAAAACTTTCTTACTAACACCACAAAATAATTCCTAAAGCGAAAGATACCAATCTAGAAAATATAGATACAATAGTTCTAATAATATGGGAAGATCGGTCACCAAAAATTTAATTTTCTAAAATGAAACATTTGTTAAAGGTGGTTTTCATTTATCAGACTTTTTAAAAATATTACATTATCATCTGTATTTATGTGGGATGACAACTGAATTAGGGCTGACTTGGAAAATTATTACTTATTTCCATGAAGATCTTGGCAATTGCTTGGATCATAAAGCAAAAAGGAGCTTTTCTCTCCCGATTTGAGGACATATACTCACTAGGGCCCTAAAAATATAGGTGTAGATTAAATTTTGATGGGAAATTTCATGATTAGTTAACTTCAAACTCTTTTACTTTATTTTTTTTTACTTGAAAAATAGGTGCTAAAACATTTTGATAAAAAATAATGGGCAATCTGGAATGATAATTTTAAATCAATTAGTCTTGAATGGTTATTTTAAAGGTCAATGACTACAAATTTATTTCGCTAAGTCACAACAACAGCAATATAATTGACTCAAATGTTTGATAGTTCAATTTAGATAAGATCCCCTAATCTGATATGTTCTCATTTATGTTGTGAAATTGACTTCATCTTTATCAGAAATTAAATGTTAAAATTGGAATTGTTGACGTTTACGATTTATAGAAGAGTTGGAATTTGTAATACTGTAATTGGACATCAGTGGATACTTGTCTTAAGAAATGTTAAATTCATTCTTTAGACCTGAGGTTGAAATGATCAAAATATTTCGAGTTTATGGGGTGCCCCAAAGAATCTATCAGAAAGGTAGATATCATATCTAACGTAAATATTGTTTGTTCTTGATGTAAAATGATGTAATATTGACACTCTTTCACAAGCCCTGAAGACATGGTTCTGCCAATGGGCCAGGAAACCCCAGACATGGTTCTGCCCAGAGGTGGTATTTAGCAGGTTCTGACCCAGTTCTGGAGAACTGGTAGCAGAAATTTTGAATAGTTCAGAGATCTGGCAAATACCACCTTGCCTGGCCCCGCCCCATCTATTCTCTGACTCCCAAGTCCCAGCTGATTAGCTGGGTCTTCTTTTGTTGCCCTGCACAGGAGAACAGAGCTGGAAAGCAGGTTAGTGGAGTGCGGAGGGAATGGGATTTTGCAGTAACCTTCTCCCAGAAGTGGGGAGGGAATGGGGATTTTACAGTATCCTTCCCCTGCCACACCCACCAAACCATGCCCACCAACCAACACCCACAGAACCGGTAGTAAAAAAAAATTGAATCCCACCACTGGTTCCATCAATGGGCCGGGGGACATATCAAGCTGTTTGTCTGATTGTTATCACTAGAGGGATGGAGCTTTATTGGTTTTTTTGCACTGGGTTTTTATCTTTGTAAGCTACCCAATCACCATCACTGATTTGGGAGCTCATAAACATTGTCTTAATACATAAATAATAAATTTGAGAATATGTGAAGTCATGTCTCTGCCAGATGGTTTGGGGACCCGATGGGGAACATTACACTAGAGGTGGTTGATGAAGAAGCAATCCTAGCCCCACCCCCCACCATGGGCATCCTGCTCCCTCCTTCCCCATCTTTTAACTATATTTCTACTTTTCATTGTAATTTCCATTTTTATTGTTTTGGAGATATTTATCTTTTTAAGATTTTTGTGCTTTTATATGTTGTAAGCCAGGGGTCTTCAAACTCGACAGCTTTAAGACTTGTGGACTTCAACTCCCAGAATTCCTCCTCCAGTCATGTTAGCTCAGGAATTCTGGGAATTGAAGTCCACAAGTCTTATACTTTTGAAACTTACAAGAAGTTTGAAGACCCTTGTTGTAAGCTGTCTGGAGTTGCTTGGAAGTGAGATGAGCAGCAAATAAATGTATTAAATAATAAACATATGTAAGATGAGTGGGTAATATTGTCACATTAAAGATGTAAATGCCGTTTTAAAATGTACCCCACTTCTGAAGAGCTACACGCTTTGTTTATAGATTATATATAAATTATTCAAATATTTTTGGATTTATTATACTTTGTTTCTGTAAAGCTGCCCTGTGTTCTAGTTTTTGCTTTGTGTCTTTCACAGGCTTGAGAAAATCCAGATGTGTATTCCTTTTAATCATCATCAGTTGGAGACATTTATATCTATTATTCATCCAAGCTTAACCACCACTCATTCCATGACCTTTTGAACTTACAACGGCATTGAATCAGTGGTACATAAAACCCATCCTCATACTATGGTCGTAACATCCCCATGGTCATGTGATCATAATCTGGGCATTCGGCAACCCATTTGCAATTTCAGTGTCATGGCATCCCACGATCAAGTTATTGCCTTCTTTGCTGGCTTCCTAAAGACAGTAAGAACCTGGCAAGGGGATCACAAATGGTGCCCATGTGAGGTCTTCACTTAATGACCTGGGGAAGTTAGCTTAATGGCAAACTGGAAGTGCTGACATGTCCTTTGCTAAGCAGTGCCATCATGTGATATCAAACTTTACAACTGACTGCATTGTTTAACAATAGAAATTCTGGTGCCAGTTACCATTATTGAGAACTATCGCTAGCTACATTCCAACATTATGCATGTCTTACTAAGGTACATACATTTATTTACTTGCTGTATTTTTTCACAATTTTTGTATGATTTGCAATTGATCCATCCACCCAGCCATTTATAACGATAAATTAATTTTCAGAATCCACGGGAGGTACAGGCTTTGTACAGCGGATGTCAATGGACCATTTATTTCCTCAGATCAATGAAATGTTTGTGCGGGAGGAGTTTGCACCAACTGTCAAAACTGACAGCTTCAGTGGCCTCTGTTAAAGCTTTGCACAAAGCTGTGCAAAATGTTATGCTATTTATAATATTTCTGATGCATATTCCACATTAAGTCATGCAATTTAACATTTGCTGCAAATAATTTGAGTTCTCAGCCAACTGGTCATCCATCATCTATATGCTCATGTCCCCAACCAATTTACCTCTATTATCAAAAGCATTCCTTATACACTGATCTGTTAATACATTAAAACACCATGACAGTCTCAACGTTAAACATTCTCTTAAGCATTTCATTTATTATCAAATATGCTTTACTTCTGTCATAATAGCTTGCCTCACAGAGTTGTGGATGGTTCATCAGTGGAGGCTTTCAAAAATAAACTTTGAAACTTACTTCTCAAAAGTAAACTAAATAGACAACTATTTGACTGGGATGGTAGAAGATCTCCTGTTTTGAGCAGGTTGGACTGGAAGACCTGAGAGTCCCTTCCAGTTCCTATACCAGTGGTGGCTAACCTTTTTTGGGCTGTGCCAAAACCTGTATGCGTGCCTGCATGCTTACACTCACGTACCAGCACCCAGTAGGCAATGCGCACCCCCACCACTCCCCCTACGCATGTGTGCGTAATCCCTACCTACCCCCGCCGCCCCCTTACCTGCACAGCACCTCACAGCTGATTTTCGGCCAGTTTGAGGCCTTTTTCAGCCTCCCAAAGGCTTGAGGAAGGCTTCTGCAGGCTTTGCAGGCCGAAAACTAGCCCCATTTTGTCACTTCTGGTATTTTTGGAAAAACAGGAAGTGAGGAAACGGGGCTAGTTTTCGGGCTGCAAAGCCTGCAGAAGCCTTTGTCTTTGGGAGGCCGAAAAAGGCCGAAAATCAGCTGTGAGGCACACGCATGTCCAGTGAGGTAAGTTTGCCTGCAGCTCGCATGCCAGCACAAATGGCTCCATGTGCCACCTGTGGCACGTGTGCCATAGGTTCGCCATCAGTCCTATACTCTATAAACCACTGTTGTCATTCAGTAAGCAATCTCATTACTCTCAAAGTATTCCATAATTCAAGCATATTTTTTATATATTTTCTCTACATTAACAAATATACAATAAACGTTATTGTGCAAGAATCTGCAGGGATGTGGGAAGAACTGTGTTAATATCCTGTTGAATTCTTCACACATCCTTGCCTGGCTATAACCACAGTGCACTTACCTTTTGTAATTTTGCTCATTGTCACTTATTATCTCTTGGAGGATTTTGCCAAGCAGCTTCCCATTGACAAACTAATGCCCTGTAGTTTTTATATTCAGATCTTTTCCTGTCTTGTAATGCCTTCTTTCAATAAGGCATGGATACATTTGCCTCTTTACATAGCCATTCCCATAAACCAACCAGGTATATTGTTGTGCTTACACAATCTACACCTACAGACTTTATTTTTCAATGTTCTCACTAGCATTTATGCTTCTTTTTCAAAAACAAATTTTTGGATTCTAACATTTACATGATATGGATCTTATATAAATTTCTAAAAAGTATTTCTTCCAACATTCCTTCATTTACTTATGCCAAAATATTTCACCGTTTTTGTTTCCCTTAATTTCACTAGACACTCCTCTTCATTCACTTCCTAACAATGTTTTATTTCCCTCAAAATTGCTCAGGATTTTCTCTATTTTAATCTTGACTGATCTTTGGTCTCCTTGACTGCATTCTTTGTACCTACCTTTTTCTTTCTAGCTGTACTGCACAATCATTCTCTCCTCCTTTTTGCAGCCATTAGAGGTAGTCCTTGACTTACAACCATTCATTTAGTGAGTCTTCAAAGTCACAACAGCAGTGAAAAAAGTGACTTGCAACTAATCCTCATACTTATACAGCACCACCAAGGTCATGTGATCAAAATTAAGGTGCTGGGCAACCAGCATGTCATTTATGACTGCTGCAGTGCCCAAGGTCATGTGATCATCATTTGCAACCTTCCCAACTGGCTTCCAACAAACACGTCAATGAAGGAAGCCAGACTGGCTTAACAACCCACCTAATTCACTTAACAGCTTCAGTGAATTGCTTAACAACTGTGGCAAAAAAGGTCATAAAATAGGATGCAGCTCACTTAATAACTAACTTGCTTAGCAATGGAAATTCTGGTTCCAACTGTAGTTGTATATCGAAGATATTCTGCATTTGTCATCCAGAGCCTCTTCCACTTCATCATTCCATCAAGTATCCCTTAAAGCAGAGTTCCCCGACCTTTCCAGCTTTGTGGAATGGCAGGAGGTGGGGGGGAGATGTTCCACATGAGCGGCAGGCAAGCACACACACGCATAGCTCCATTTGTGCAAACAGTGGGCACACACACCACTCACGCAAATGGTGTGTCCACATTGTCTGCTACTTACACAAGTAGGAGTGTGTGTACCACTTCCACAGCCCAAATTCAAACAGCCCAAGGCCCAGTAGGTGGGCTGCAGCCCAGGGGTTGGGGACCCCGGCCTTAAAAGAACAGCTCTTTCAAGAGAAAATGCTGATTTCTGTGTAACTTTTCCCGTGCATAGCTGAATCAGATAATTCATTTATCAAAAATCTAAATGGTGCAAGAGTTTATAGGCAAGTTGTTGATGTTTATAGTTTCTACAAACTGATTGTTTCCCACTTTAAAGCAGACTAGATAGCAAACCATAAACTAGGTATTATATAAAATTTATAGAATATACTGCATCCATTTTTACTCTTGAATTCTATCTAACTAAACAGAGTTCTATTTTAGAAGCAGAACAAACTGATATGTTGTATACAACACAAAGCAGTCAATATTAATTCTGAAATGAAAGTTATCTTGAATAAAGGACAATTTAGATGAGTATATTCAGTGGAATGTTTCGAGATTCTAAGAGTTTTTATTTTGTACATGTTGGATAGATCCAGCCCACGAAATAAACTTTCTGCATCTGAATAATTTATCAAAATAATATTTATTTTCCCCACAAGGATCAGAACCAATTTTGTAGGATCCAGATTCTTGGGTCTTGCAGCATCCAAATAAAGCTTTTGATTTACACCACTTCCATAAAATTTGGAACTGAAGCAAGTCTTTTCATAATTACTATATAGAATAAACTGCTAGAGAATTACTGCTTTGTTTCAAGAAGTAGAACTGTAACAGTTCAGGAAATAGATGTTTAGTGCACTCTTGTTAGAAGACATGCTTCTCAGTATACTGTCTGTGCACAAAGTGAACACTCAAAATTTCCATTGTAAAATAAATCTGCCTCAGTGAGCAACATACTGAGTCAAGCTGCCATTTTATCCCTTACACCTGCACAGTTTTAAGACAAAACTTTGCCAAATATTACATAATCTTTTTATTATTATTAAATGAGAAAATCTCATTCTCTTACATTATCACATTGCTAGTCTGAGAAATGCTGCAGTGATGAAGGAAGGCAATGTGGAAAAAAGTTCTCATTTCTACAACATCCATTTACAAAGAAATTAAAAATCAGGTTCAACACAGCTCATTAGCATAACAATCTTAGGTTCCTTCATGAGGAGTCCCAAAGATCCTCCTTCTACTGGTGCATATCACTACCATAAGAGTATCGTCCTCCTTTTTCAGCATTTCTTAAATTGCATGAGATGCAGTACAAATCTTCAACTCTTCACGCATCATCATCTGATGTGTCACTGCTGCTTGTCTCTGTATCTTCATTCTCAAGCATTGCTCTGAAAGTGCTGTTTTTCCAGGGATTGAACTTGAAGTCACAGATGAGACCGTTTTTTAGAATGCAATTTTTTCTGAGGCCATTTTTTTGCAACTGAAATAGAAAACAAACAGATCCTTAAAATGACAAAGGATCTTGACGTTTTGGGTTTTATACTTGTCAACAAAACATAGCTTTATATATTTTTAATAGTACAGAAGATAGTTTGTTTTTAATTTTGAGCATCTGTGACTCTTTTAGACATAGACATAGAATAACAGAATTGGAAGGTACATTGGAGGTCATCTAGTCCAACCCCCTGTTCAAGCGGAAGAGTTTATTCCAAATATTAGCGTCTTCTTACGATTGAACTCACAGCCTCCTGATTGTGAGGCGTTTTTGGTTGATTATTGCACAGTAAGCCAGGATTTAGGAAGAATTTTTTCACTTAGAGCTGAAAATAGTAATTAAATAACCTTCTAGTGTACAAAATTGAAAAAAAAACCTCCTTCAAGTAAGGAATGACAATCACTAATCTTCTTCCAGTCTTGTAGGAAGGGCAGCAGTTGAAATACGTAAGGATAACCTCAAGTTTAACGAACCAAAAGGAAATCTCACAAGAGTAGATGTAAGTTCTGACTGAATCCCAATCAGACCAGATTGGGGGGAGGGGGAGAATGGGAGTAGATTGTAATTGAAGTATTTGAATACAAGTAGTCTCCGACTTAATTGGGACTGATATTTCTGTTGTACATCAATGAGACATGGGACCAGATCCAATTTGCGTCAAACGAGACATGGGACCAGATTCAATTTAATAACCATTTTACTGTGGTTGTTAAGTGGATCATCATTAAATGAACAACCTATAGGTAAAAAGACTTGGTTATGTTGGAGGACAGACAGCTACGCAAGCTTGCTTTGAACCTGCAATGTGGCAGTAAAACTTAATAGATATCTGGTTTTCATTTTCATTTCTATGTTTATCATCACGAACACAATAATCTCCACTGATATCATTAACTTAACATGTGATAGGTACTAGAGAAAGCCTAGTGGGATAGGTCAGTTAACTGCTACAAAAGTTGGGGAGGGGGAAAGAAGAATGGCAGAGCCAAGAAAAAATGGAATATTAGCCACTATACTGAGGCTCAACTACTATTTTGCATTTCAAAACAATGATTGTATTTCCTTGTAAAAGGATTGTGAACACTTAAAAAATTACTTTTCATCTTGAAAAGCCACTGCACTCTTTTCCTATTAAGACTTCTATGCATTTTAGGGGGAATCCTCAGAATACTAAAATACTGTCCATTATTGATTTGCTGTAATTTGAAACTTGGTTTCCCCCTCTCTCCTCCTCATGGTGTGAAATTGGTTTATTTAGCAATTAACTAGTATTTAAAATTAGTTATCCTGATCCACGTACCAAGACATAAGCAAAATGAGATCTAGAATCCTGGTTTATTTCAAAGAAAGGGCAAGTCAAAAGCTTTCTCGGGGTTTTCTACTTGTCCATGTGTTGCCAAAATGTAATTCAGCACATGTGTAAACCCTTCCAGAATTTCACAATGAGACATGGAACATTAAATGGGTCAGGCTTCATTGGCTTTTGAAATCTTCAAATATTACACCAACAATAGGATACAGAAATTACTTTAGGAACTACTAAATAGATATCCTGATCTGTATACTTTGCTCTATAAAACGTTTCACTCTGAACACATTTGTGCTAATTCATCTTACCTGTTCACTAATGATCTGAAATTCTCTCATTTCATCTTCAGTTAGTGGAGCACAAGTGTCATCATTTTCACTGTCTTCCTGCCAACCCATTTCCTTTAACAACCTTTTAAAAAAAAGGAGAAGGGTCAATATTCTTCATTAGATTTATATCCTGTCTTTTTATTAAGAAGCTCGAGGTGGCATATAGACAGGCATATGAAGCCACTATAAACTCCACAATGATCCGTAGACACAATTTAGTTACATGAAAGAGGGACATTTACATCATTTATTTGCAAGACTTTTGACTTGGAAAAAATCCTCAGAAATTCATGAACCCGTAGAAAAAGTGCATCTACCTCTCTGGCTTGATATTCCCTTCCTCATGTTAAATATAAAGTTCAGAAATATTTACAGGTGAAACTCGAAAAATTAGAATATTGTGCAAAAGTTCATTTATTTCAGTAATGCAACTTAAAAGGTGAAACTAATATATGAGATAGACTCATTACATGCAAAGCAAGATAGTTCAAGTAGTGATTTGTCATAATTGTGATGATTATGGCTTACAGCTCATGAAAATCCCAAATCCACAATATCAGAAAATTAGAATATTACATGCAATCAATAAAACAAGGATTGTACATAGAACAATATCGGACCTCTGAAAAGTATAAGCATGCATATGTACTCAGTACTTGGTTTGGGCTCCTTTTGCAGCAATTACTGCCTCAATGTGGCGTGGCATGGAAGCTATCAGCCTGTGGCACTGCTGAGGTGTTATGGAAGACCAGGATGCTTCAATAGCGGCCTTCAGCTCTTCTGCATTGTTCGGTCTCATGTCTCTCATCTTTCTTTTGGCAATGCCCCGTAGATTCTCTATGGGGTTCAGGTCAGGCGAGTTTGCTGGCCAATCAAGCACTGTATTCCCACAGTCATTGAACCAGGTTTTGGTGCTTTTGGCAGTATGGGCAGGTGCCAAGTGCTGCTGGAAAATGAAGTCAGCATCCCCATAAAGGTTGTCTACAGAAGGAAGCATGAAGTGCTCCAAAATCTCCTGGTAGACGGCTGCGTTGACCCTGGACTTAATGAAGCACAGTGGACCAACACCAGCAGATGACATGGCTCCCCAAATCAACACAGACTGTGGAAACTTCACACTGGACTTCAAGTATCTTGCAGTGTGTGCCTCTCCATTCTTCCTCCAGACTCTGGTTCCTTGGTTGTTCTCATCAGAAAAGAGGACTTTGGACCACTGAGCAACAGACCAGGTCTGTTTTTCTTTAGCCCAGGTAAGACGCTTCTGACGTTGTTTGTTGTTCAGGAGCAGCTTGACAAGAGGAATACGACATTTGAAGCCCATGTCCAGGATAGGTCTGTGTGTGGTGGCTCTTGATGCACTGATTCCAGCCTCAGTCCACTCCTTGTGAAAGTCCCCAACACTTTTGAATGGCCTTGTCCTGACAATCCTCTCCAGGCTGCGGTCATCCCTGCTGCTTGTGCACTTTTTTCTTCCACACTTTTCCCTTCCACATAATTTTCTATTAATGTGCTTTGATACAGCACTTTGGGAATATCCAACTTCTTTTGCAATTACCTTTTGAGGCTTTCCCTCCTTATGGAGGTGTCAGTGATGGTTTTCTGCACAACTGTCAGGTCAGCAGTCTTTCCCATGATTGTGATTCTTACTGAACCAGACTGAAAGACCATTTAAAGGCTCAGGAACCCTTTGCAGGTGTTATGGCTTAATTAGCTGATTAGAGTGGGACACTTTGAGCCTAGAATATTGCACCTTTTCACAATATTCTAATTTTCTGAGATTGTGGATTTGGGGTTTTCATGAGTTGTACGCCATAATCATCACAATTATGACAAATCACGGCTTGAACTATCTTGCTTTGCATGTAATGAGTCTGTCTCATATATTAGTTTCACCTTTTAAGTTGCATTACTGAAATAAATGAACTTTTGCACGATATTCTAATTTTTCGAGTTTCACCTGTATACTTTTATAACCATTTCACCATAGGGTTTTTTTTTTCCAAAGTCAGATTACAGAAGGCAGGAAACCTCTCCTACTGCTCTATTTCTACAGAGCAGTCAATCTATGGAGATCCTCAATCATGCAGGTCACGATTGTCCCAAAGGTGCTTTTTCAAGAGGCAACTGGACTTTCTTGTTTTTTCCTTTGAAGGTCTTTCGCTTTCCACTCAAGAAGCTTCTTCAGTTCTGACTGGATGGTGGGGAATGGAAGGGGGAGGGATACAACGACATCATCTATCTCCAGTCTTCAACACTTTCAGTATCTCCAAGAAGGCTCCATACCCATTTGCACTATTCAGGTGACCCTGAGAACACAGATAAACCTCCAAGTGGCCTCAACTACTCTCTCAAAGAATGCAAAGGACCAGCTGTCTGCAAGGAATTTAAATCCTTCCACTTTCCGCCATCCAGTAAGAGCTGAAGAAGCTTCTTGGATGAGAAGGGAAACATCTTCAAAGAAAAACAAAGTCCAGTTGCCTCTTGAAAAAGCACCTTTGGACAGAGTAATCCATCAGTAGATTGAACTGCACATCGGGGATTTACCTCAGAATTAAGAAAAATGCAGATTCCTGCTCTTATTTTGATCATATAATTTGTTTATCTTGAATTTTTTTAAAAAAATAACCAAAATAACAATTTAAAGATAAATTATTCGAATAAAGGTCCACATATAGCTTTTTCTTCTGCCAGTGAATATGATTATTTTAATAAAACCAAAATACTTACCGATGTTCTGCCTCAAGTGAACTCGAAAGGACATCAGTCTGTGAAAATGCTGAAGACTGGATCATTTGCTGAGGACTGTCATTTTCAAAATTCCGGTTTACGTCCCTCCCTTGGTGGCCATTGTTGCTGTTATGTAAATTAAATTCATCATCATCATCCTCATCATCATCATCCTGTTAAAGAAGTCACATATCTGAGTAAATTCCAAAAAGAAAAAAAAAGATTTACAAACAGTAAGTTGTAGATAAGTTCATACATTTGGAAAATGCCAAAATTAGGAAAGGCTAAACTTTGTCCCCAGGAAAATGTGTAGATATTTGAAATGGACATGGGAAAGTGCTTTAGACCCAACATACGTGTCCTTGTTGTACATAACAGCAGCATTTCAAAGAAATTGTGCCTTTTCCTGGTCTTGCACAATTGCAATCCCAGGAAAGTCTATGTTCAATAAGCATTAATGAATCAGACCCATACCAGGTCAAAAGCACCTTCCCCACTTTACAGGTGAATGTAATGTATCCCTACAAAGAGCTTTCTGCTAAACAATCCCGATACTGAATGTACAGCAATTATCTAATTGTTTTAACTGCTTTTACACGTGTATCCCAAAACTAGGTTACAGGTAGTCCTTGAAGAACAAATGTAATGGAGCCTGCCCATTATGGTTGCATGTCACAACAGTTGTTAAATAAAATAGCTGCACATAATGACCGCATTCCATGCTCTTCCTGTTGCAAACGAGAATCATTAAATGAAGCACAGGGTGACTCGGTGGTGGGAGAGGCCCTGAGAAGCCTGCACAGGCCCATGCTTGCCTGTCTCAGTCCTCGCAATGCTATCCCCACCCTAGGGCATTGTGTGCTCCGCTTCTTGCTGGGGTTCCTACAGTCCTTCAGCTTCCTTTCCCACCCAGCAAGCAAAGGGAGATCAGGGCAAACAGAGTTTGGAAACTCTGGCAAGGAAGGGGACATCCCATCCAAGGACTTGCAGGACTCAAATGTGCTTAGGGCACAGCAGTACACAACTTACTTTTCTGTTTTTTCAGCTGTTAAGGGAAGCAACTAGACCCCGAAAGGATCAGTTTCTTACACAGTCAGCCTCCTGGCAAACTCCTCCTATTTTGCAACAGGTTCGATTCTGGTGATACTGCAGAGTTTTTAAAGGAAACTCTATTTTCTAAGGAGGCTCCATAAAGTACATAAGCAAATGGAGCCTCCTTTTTTAAAAAAAAACTGTACAGTATCGCAAAAATATGATGTAGGATCAGCAACATAGCAAGCACGTGTGCTAACCTATTTGCTTTTATTTTTCCATTTGTTTCTCTTTAGTTCTTTACATTTTTCATTGTTTTTATGTACAAAAGAACTCTGAACACATAAGCTTTCTTAGAAGTATGCTTATCAGCACAGAAAAAAGGACAAAACTAAGCAATACTGCTGCTTGTTTTCCCAACCCTTATGAATACACACAACATGCTGTCAAAACTCTACCTTAAGAGATTCAGGGGTCCCTGAGCTAAAGGCTAGAATTTAACTGATTTAATAAAATCACATATATTCTGCTAATTAACATACCCATTATTATATAAATCCTATGCATATTTATTCAGAAGTCTCACTAAGTTCAACTGGACTCACTACCACGAAGTTGTGCAGTGGACTATAACAATTAATTAATTACTGATATTATGCACACATTATCTTTTTATTCCCTAATGTTTAACTGGGTTTTTTTAATTGATGCTATTCTCTTTGGTTTATATTCTGGTTTAACATTTTATTATGTGAAAAAGCAATAAATGCTTATCACCTAATAAACACTGTTAAGCACCTAAGTTCCTTAGCAATGACAGAAAAATAAGTACTGGATAAACAAACATATTCCCTGCACAACTTGCTGTACCTTCTCTTGCTCAACACAGTTTTCATCATGTTCTTCTACTGGATCCCGTTTTAACATCTTCAAAAATTCACTCTTCTTATCAGAGCGTGTTCGTGTTAATTTGGTTAAACGAGGCTGGCCAAGTTTATCAACTGGAGATAAGGAATTTGACCGATTACACTAAAGAGAAGAAGAAATGTAATGAGTGGCAAAAAAGTTCTTGTTCTTGTTTAATCAACAGCATTTTAGGTAGCTTAGATTCAGATTCATGTTTCAGATCTTCCATTTAATTTTTCAAAATTGTCATGGAGACATATTTTGACAAAAAAGTACCTCTTTCACTGACTTTTGTGATCCAACAGGCTTAGCAGTAGGTTTTAAAGCACTAAAATTTCCACTACCATATGCAGAGTCATGAGGAAATGAAGGCCCAGTTTTGTTCTCTTTTGTTTGGCTTTTCCACTGCGTGATCTAAACATATCAAAATAGTAGAATATTTTTGTGCTCAGGTTGATAAACAACTTAAACTATCCAACAATAACTTGTCCTTTACGTTTATTTACATTATAATATACTGGTATTTTAAAACAGCGAAGACGAGGGAAAGTCCCTATACTGAGGAAGAAATAAAAGGAAGAGCCAGCAATGAATTGTAGACATCCCTGTAATATGCACAATTGAGTAAAATTAAGTTGATAAATACAAGCAATTTCATATTACAGTACTGTTACAAAGTAAGATAAAAATTGCAATCAAAGTCCCTAAGATACCCACTTTTCAAGCTTTACTTTTACTTTTCAATAGAAAGGTATCCCCCAGGCTCACCCACACTGCTTGTGAAGTATGTATGTCTTCTTACATTCACTGGGAAAACAGTGGATGTGCAAAAGTAGAAATGACTGCAGATGACCCTCAACTTATATCCAGCTGCCTAGCAAATGTTTGAAGTTACAACTGATCTTGAAAATGGGATCTATGATCCAGATTTGAAAATTACAGCATTCACCTTTCCCCCATGGTCACATGACTGCATTTTGGGCATTCAGCTACTGACCTGCATTTATAGCTATTTGTGGTACCCCACAAACATGGGACATGGCCTTTACTTCCTTTACTTGATTACTATCAAGATCTATGACCAAAACTGTGGGCTCAATTATGATCCTAAGTCAAGGACTAACCATACAGTAGCACAGATGGAGAAGCAGAGATGCCTTTGAGCCTGAGCATCACAATTTAGCCATCACATGAGAGCACAGGGGACATTTGCCTGGTAAACTAAATGCATTTTGCATCTCTTATCCACCTGTTATTGTTCCATCCAGATTTATTCTCCACATTTCCTTTCTAGCAGAACCACTGTTTCTCCACCACCATTCTGCCCCCACTCTCATTCTTTGCTTTTCATGCAAGGGAGAGTGATTTCCAGGTATGAGAATGAACCCCTTCTTCTCTGTGATAAAATTGATAGCTCTAGTTTAAAAAGGTGGAGAAGATGCACTTTTATCTGCTTTTTATTTTCATTTACGTACAATATTTTCAAATCTTACCTTTGCTGGTGGAATAATAGGTTTAGGAACTAAACCTTTATAGACATTCAGGCCAGTTCCATTCCCAACCAACTGTGATGAATGAATATTTCCTCCCACAGGGAATCCAGATATCTGCAAATCTTTTGTATTGCCTTTTTTAATAATCAGCATTCGTGGAGATCTAGATTTAGGATTTAGAGGGTATTCTACAAAGACACAAAAGAATATATGTCATTCTAGATCATGGCTACATTTAAATCAGAAATACAGTAGTCCTCATGCACAGGTAGTCCTCAACATACAATCACAATTGAGAACATTGCTAAGCAAGACAGTTAAGTCAGGTTTTGCCCCATTTTATGATCTTTCCTGCCACGGCTGTTAAGTGAATCATGCAGTTGTTAAGTTACTAAACAGTTCTTAAATGAATCTGGCTTCCCCATTAACTTTGCTTGTCAGAAGGTCGCAAAAGTTGATTGCAGGACCCCAGGATACTGCAACCATCATAAATATATGCCAGCTGCCAAGCATCTTAATTTTGTATACAGTTGTTGAAATGCTTTAGGTAAGTTATCTGCATTCACTGATACTCGTGATACATTGTTTAAACTTAGACACAGCAACGGCTACGTCTAAAAACACAGTACATAATAATTCTCCTCCAATTATTGAGTCCCAACAGATCGGGAACCAAAATGTTTATTCAGAAACAAGAAGATCATGATACTCTTGGAAACCAATGTGTGCAGAAATATTCAAAAGAAAAAAAAATAATATCCAAATCATTAATAAGAATTAGCATGGAGAGCAGCCCTGCAACACAAACTGAAAGCAATGCAAAATAAAATAGGGAAGAACAGTTATTGAGACAAAAAAAGTATAAGCCCCAAATGGATTTAATTTTTAAAGACCCCTAAGAACATTCTCAAAGGCTCCCAAGCACTAAGGAAAAGGCCTGGAAATCCTAAGATATATATGCATACACACATATACATACGTACACACATACGTATCTACCACAGTACAATGAAATGTTTACTTTAAATGTAACGCAGTACTGCGATCCCAAATCCCAAGTTACAAATATTACTTCAGATGCACTTGCTGAAAAATTAATAGTTTGTATAATATAAAATAATAATCCTAATGTTCTTACCCCAAACACCTTCAGCTGATTTATTCTGGTTTGGTTCCCTCTCATGTTCAGGATTCAGAGATGGCTAAAACAACAAATCCACAGCTTGATTAGTTTAAATTCCATTAGAAACTGTCTTGTAGTTGAATTCTCATTTTCCTGATTGCAAGAAGCATTATCAAAGAACTCTTGAATCAGTAAGAGGAGATAGTGAAATTGGTAAAGTAACCATACTAGTCAGATGGAAAGTATAATCATAGCGAGGCTATAATCTAAATGGTTTATATTGGCCTGCAAGATAAACATCAAACATGAGCACAGAATGGGATTACCACACTGAACTTAGTAACTTATCAACATTTGGTCTATTAACATTTGCATCATTAGTGGTAACCATTGGGGAGTATTTCCTTGAGAATGAAGTTGGACAACAAGACACAACTTACAAGATGATTTTTTGGAATTCTCTTAAAATGAAGATAGCTTGCATTTAAGACAAGGCAGCAACATCAAGAACAGTTTTCTTTAAAAAAAAAAAAACAGGAAGGAACATTGGGTGTTTCTGAACTTGCAGGTTGAATCCTGAAAGTTCTTGGGCAGGAAGAAACCTGGAGGATTGCAAACTCCAGCTGGCCTGTTCTCCCTTTGCTTGCGGATGGGAAGGAAGATGGAGGCTTGCAAGCCTCAGTTGATTCATGCCAGCTACATCTGCCTGATCTCTCTTGGGTGACTGAGTAGCTGCAGGGACCTTGCAGAGTGGAATGGGGGGGGGTGTTGAGCATTGCAGCATTCCTGCAGTCGGTCGTAACAGTGAATGACTACGGAGGTGCTACAGCACCTTAACTTTGAAACCATATTGTAAGCAGCTTTTGGGGAGTCTGTCATAAAATTGAATGGTCACTAAGTGACCTGTCATAAGTCAAGGACTACCTGTAATATCTGCCCAATATCAAAAACCAACTGTAGTTCCATGAAATGTTCTGAATAGTTTCCTTCTGCAAGTACCTGAATGCACTATGATAAACTTACAAAATCTTCAGCTTCAAATTGTTTGGGTTCTTCCTTGCGTGTCTTTTTCAGAGTCTCACATTCAGATGCTTTGTTTTCCTGTGATCCTTGACTTTTTCCAGACTGAAAGCTCCTGGTGCGAGCACGTGAACCTCCATTATGATATCCTGCTCTATAGTTTGAGTTTTCTGTTCCATTTCTGCCGTGTGAACGCCAACCATTTCTTTCTTTTCTTCCTGAATGCCCTTGAATAAGATTTAAAAGATTAAAATCAAAATTACATACCATGTCGCACAAAGTTTATTATAGGAAAATGTAAGTGAAACATGTTAATTGAACATTTTAAGCTAGTTCAGTTTAATAACTGATTCTGTTTTACATGTATGAAGAGTCTTTGGACAATATACACCTCTCCAATGACATGCAAGTTTCCAGAAAGAGCAAGAAACAGTAAAGACATTTATACAACTCTGATATAATAAGCATAATGTATCTAGTGATTTTAAGATGTTGCAGATGACTCAGAAATATGCTAACAATATTTTTTATTTTTATTCTATCTATAAATTAAAACTTACATACCAATTTTTTTAGAATCTGTATAATCCCATTGTAATTGAAAATATATGATTCTTCATGTAAAAATCTTTGATTTTTCAAAGACAAGTACACTATGAATGGCCACAACAGGAATCCATGTTATTTGACTTAACTTCACTGTGGAAGTTTCTCATTATTATTTTATTTGAATCAGTACCTAATTAACCTATTATGTAAATTTGCATCTATACAATCTTTTCATCCCAACTACTACATCCTTCCATCCTTAACGTTTACATTCATCACGCCTATATATACTACATCCATTCAAATATTCAGAATAACAGAATAACCAAGCTGAAAGGGAGGTCTTCTAGTGTTATGAGCTGAAATCTATACAGTGAAATCTATACAGAAAACTAACCCAATCATCATTCTTCCTCAATTTTTCTGCTTAAATCCTTTGTACAATGTTTAATAAAAGCCAAGGATGTGACATTATTCAAATTTTCTAAAAATTTTAATACTAAATACAATCTATCTTTTGAGCACATGGTGGAGCTAGCGTTCTATTAATCTGATACTGCAAAGAAAGTTGCTACTAGTTTTATTGATTTATTACATTTCAAACTGTAGATCTCCAGACTATTGTGAGGTGGGAAAAACTTGATGCTTGGAAGTACACATGTATTCTATTTTGTTAATAAAGTCAAGATAGAATTTTACCTCAAAAAGTAAACTGCATTCATAAAGTTAAAAATCAAAGTACAATGTAAATTGCCTTTCAACTTATTTCCATTTTGTTTCTTGTATTTCTCCATACCCAGTGAAATTTTGCAGTGAAAGAAATAACATTTTTGTTTGCCAGTTATAAGAAATATTAATAATAAATATTAAGCATTTATTTCAATTATAATAAGAATACAGTTTACCACGAAAGTAATGCTAAGAAGCCAAATTCAAAATAGTGGTTAAAATAGATTATTAAAAAATAAGAATTGAAGTCTAGGTTCCTATTTTGAAATGTATATAAAATAATAGAAAAAAGTAAGGATAAATATTTGAAAAAACACTGAAACATTTTAATTGCAGTTTTATGCTGCTTATCTTAGGGGACTTTAAAAAAATTACAATGGGCAGAATTCCCACATTGCACCAAACATCTGGGTTAAAATTTCCTTCTTTATCCAGTCCCTCAATACTTCCTTGAAAACCTGTTCTAGATGGCTGTAGCGCCTACCATTGCAAGGTAAATTAAAGAAAGGGAAAGGGAAATTTTCCTACATTAGTAATTTAATAAATAGCACAAATAACCTTTGATGATGGTGGTGGAGTAGGAAAATTAAGCCAGGCTGGAGCAAAGTCATGCTGCGCCATTTAGGTCCAGTCTTCCAATCAGTGAAACAAGGCTTCAACACCTCATGACAATACCTGTCAAACAAATGTCATACATTTTTAAGTATGACATACTTAATCCTAGGGCAATTAATTTAATAGCTTTTTTAAAAAACAAACTAGAAATACAACTAAAGTACACAAATACATAATATGGTTTGCATAGCATATTTAGAAAAGAATGTTAAATGGACAACACAGATCTCACATTTTGAACAAAGAATTTTAAATGTCAACAATTTTAATACTGACATTATCAAAATTCACATTTTATCTAATTATGAAAAGATTTATATTAGCATCCTAAGATGATGTTTGAAAGTGAAAAATGTTTCCTGTACAAATGCTTTAATCAGAACCTCCCACTATGCAAATGGAAGAACATCTTCCATTCATACTGAAGTTCTCAATACAATTATTTGCACTTCTTCTATATAAGTATCACCAAATAAAATGAGACATATTTTACTCAACAAGTACTGACCACAGTATTATTTGCATAGCCGGTGATGAAATGAGCAGCAAATAACTTTAAGAAATAAATAAAACAAAGCTATTCAACAATTTATAAAATAAATACAAGGTAATCCTGGCACCATAAATTGGGTGAGTAAAACACAAAAATATCCATCTTGAACTCCTGCAGGAAAGGTGAGATATAAACTTAACAAAAAATAATAATCAAACCACTTCCATATTAACAAGAAAAATATATGCCCACAGATACTAGGGGTTGAAATCAACTCAACAGAGACTTTACCTTGGGTATAACTAAAGGTTCAAAATTCTGATTACAGAAGAGATAAAAATGCCATACAGTAAATGCATCACTGATTTATCGTCCCCCACTTTGGAGCATTTTAAAAAATCAGTTCAAAAATCAAGGCAAAACAAACTGCAACTTCTTTCCCTTTCTGATAGGGACCTAAGCAAATTCCTTAGCAATTCCTAATTGGTTGACATGCCAACTCCCCAACTAGATCAGGGTGGGATTCAAATTTCTTAACAACAGGTTCTGTGGGTATAGCCTGATTTGTGGGTGTGGCTTGGTGGTCATGTGACTGGGTGAGCGTGGCTTGTAAATATTATAAATATTTATGTAAATATTGATTTTTTTTATAAAAAAGAGCACCTTTTACCCAAAAGCAGGCAAAGCAGGCAGGCAGGTTGAGTTGCTCACAGAATTACAGATTCACTTAGAGATCTATCTATCTGCAATCGGCTACCTGAGTCTGTCACATAAAATTTGCTTGCAAGTAAACTCATAAAATTTGCTAGCAAGAAAACTCACAATATTAACTCACAACACACCATGTATGTAAATATTGAACTTTTTATTTTAAAAAGAGGTAATAATGGTGCCATGGAAATGTTTTACAAAAGAGTTCCCCTTCTTGCTATTATTCTGTTAACTGGTGGGACGTCTAGAAGACATTTCTAAAGAAGACTTAGAGAAAGCTGTAAAATAAAACCTCAGGTAGTGGAGAAAGATCAGAAACGTTAGCTTCAATGGATGAATTTAAATCAACATTCCCATCATTATTATCTCCTATATTTCTTGAAGAGGTAAACTCAAGTGTTAAATCAAAGCCAAATAATTAATAATTTTATTTTTACAATACCATGTGTTTGGGAAATATACATTATTTTCATTATTATTTTCCCCTTTTTTTAGATAATGAAGTTTCTTCCAATATTTTCTGATATAGTTTCCTATGACTTGCAAAAAGTTTCTGAGATTAAATATAGGAATATAAAAAACTGTATAACTGATTATTTTGCTTTTGCTTTTTTCTTATTGTCCATATTATGCCCAAGACTTTTAAAAAACATTACCTTGTGCATTCCATTAAACTTATCTTAACCAGATTAAACACACCAAGCTCTTTCAACCATGCCCCATAAAGCCACCTCTAGTTTCTCCGCATCTTTATTATCAATCTTGTTATTGGCACAAAAATTCTCACACATTTATTCTGTTAAGAGTTCCTTCAAAAGATACTACCAAGATATATTTCATGAGTCAGAGTTTTACCTTTATTATACTTTATTACATATAACTATTAACAGCATTTAATTTAAAATTTAATTAAATCAAATTTTATATTTGCAATTTGCAATATAGCTACCAGTGCATTAATCAAAGACCAATCCTGGCCTTCTGATTATAAAAAAACTGATCTACATGGTTATGAAGAGCAAAATAAACAATTATTTTTCTAAAAATATAGATGCTAGAATTGAACTGGAATATAAATACTATGTTCTATGGACTCTGTTCTAGTTGTGTTAAAACTGCAAATATATGTTTAGCTTTTGACCTACCTTGATGCTAAGGAACTAATTGCAGTATGAATAGAATTATTAAAATTATTAAAAACCAAATAAAACATAAGCAACCATTAACCAATATATTACTGTGTTTCTTTTCATCAATGACTGACAGGACAAGTTTCTTACAAATGCCAAATAGGTGAGGGGCTCTTCCACAAGGAAAAGTGCCACAACACAGATGCCTGTTTCCTGGGTCCAATCAAATGGCACTGCTTGATGAAAAGGACTCAGAGCAGAGAATACCAAGGATCCCAGAATTAACTATAAATAGTAAAGTACAAATAATTAAATAAAAATCTAGACTGTCATGGTGATTACAGTTTTGCAATATACCTTTAACTATGTATTAATTATAAAAATCGCTTTTAAAAACTAGGAGTCACTATTAAGCTTTAAGCAAAGAATATATATTAGGAATGGTAAATGCAATATAAATGGTAAATGCAATATAATGGTAAATGCAATATAAATTATTGACGAAAATTATTAGTAAGTTGATTCAATACCAGGAATCTATTCAAATTAGAATATCCCATGTAGTTAAAATACAGACCTCAAATATAGAAAAAGTGAAAGTCTATATTAAAGCCAGAAAATGGTTTCTAATCAGAACTGAATTACGCATTAAATTTACTTTTAAATTACAGTTATTCTGGACATCAAAACATATTCTCACAATTTGGTAAACTGGACTTCCAAAAAGGAATTGAACCATCTTTCTGTTAAGAAGCATACTATATCCTTAACATTCACAGCTTAAAGTTAACTCTCTATACTCTGAAGACCATACGGTTTAGTAATATTTAATACAATGTAATAAAAACATTGGAGATTGAACTGAGAATTCAACATTAAAATTTTGTTACATTATAATATGGAATTGATGAGTTTTACAATATTGCTAGAAAATATGAAGAGAAAATGAGCATGCCTAAGCCAGGTACCACCATCCATCATATTAAAAGCCACCAAGAAACCAAAGAGGCTAGTACTGAGCTACACAGCCATCCCAAGGCCTTTAGAAGTTATCTGAAAGGGAAATCAATGCTGTCTCCATACTAGGACCATGCCTGAATCATGAACTAAAAGAGTCTGCACAATCTGTATCCTTCAGAGCTCTTGGAAGTTGCAGCCTAACCACCTCTTTTATAGCCTTCCTTAAATAGCAAAGGTTGGAAACTGGATGCAAATTGTCGAGTTACTGCCAGGTCGAGCAATGACTTTTTGAGAAGATTGGCCCTTCATATAAGGATTAATTAACCATTATCTCAGTCCAACTATACCCATTTCATTATGGCCTTGATGAATTAGTAGGAACATCAATGTAACAAACATGACTAGCACACAATTATGAGAACTCTGGCTACTTCTTCAGACAGACTTCACACTGACTCAAAACCTCCCCAGACAGACAGTACTTTAATCAACTTAGGATCTGTACACCCAGATCCATTTAGAACAAATCCAAGCACCATATTTGCTAAATACTGCTCAAAATAGACCCGCAAATGTCTTCTGGACTCTCCTTCCCCAAGAGCAGTGTTCCACAACCAGACCGGCAGAGGCAGCAGCAACAACGGCAGGGGGGAGAAGGGATGGTTTCGTGTACACGCACCACTTTTACAAATGCAGCATAATGTATGTGCTCACCCACCATTTCCACAGCCTGGTTCCAAATGGGCTGCAGCCCAGCCCGGGGCCTTGGACCAGAGACTGGGGACCCCTGCCCAAGGGGATCTAGGTCAACCTAAGCAGCCCACTGGCAGTGATCAGAAAAATAACATTTTGTTACTATTAACACCACAAGGTAATCCTAATAAACACTTTACCTGTATTCAGTCAGATTTGCTCTTTGCTTTCCACCAGGTGCACTCTAGGCACCTCTTCTCTCACTTCATCTCCGGACTCCTCTTAAAAATCAGGAGGTACTCCAAGGTCAATACTGATAGTCCTTCACTTACAACCATTCGTTTAGTGAGCATTCAAAGTTACAACAGCACTGAAAAAAGTAATTTATTTTTCCATACTTACATCCGTTGCAGCATCCCCATGGTCACATTATCAATATTCAGGCACTGCGCAACTGACATGTATTTATGACAGTTGCACAGTCCCTTGGTCATGTGATCACCATTTGTAACCTTCCCAGTTGGCTTCCAACAAGCAAAGTTAATGGGAGAACGTTGGATTCACTTAACAACTGTGTGATTCATTTAACAACTATGGCAAAAAAGTCACAAAAAGGGCAGAACTCACTTAACAATTGCCTTGCTCAGCAAAAAAAAATTGGGGCTCAATTTCGATCATATGTTGAGGATTATGTGTATACAGGAAGGGTTGCAAAGATGCAATCTGATCTAAGACTACAGTTGTCCGCATATACCAAACAGCAACTAAAGCCTCAGATAAATTGTTTGTCAAAGCCCCCAGAAGTTCCCAGGGTTCCCTCCAAAATCCATTATGATCAATAACATGCTTGAGATAGACAAATCAAATCCAGCTTTCCTGTAGTAAGGAGCAATCACTGAAAATTTCCAAGTGTTTACAGAATTACCAGATCATGAGGGAGGGATAACATGACTTATCCACATCATGTGTGGTCACTGCGACACCTGAAACCTGACTGATCTATGTCCAAAGGGGGAACCTCTTTTCCATATCCAGCCATGCTTTAGTTATACACACCAGGGCAGCTCTCTGTTTCATTATTAACTCCTACATGAGGTGAACTTTAATACAAACCAGCCAGGCATTAAACAGCAAGACACAAGCTTGGGCCACAGGTGGTCTCAGGACCAGATATTGGGTAGAATCCAGGAGGCTGGAACACAAATCAATTTAAGACACCAACACTGTCTTCCCTGAGAGTGGCCCACCTTCCATCTCCCAATGTATTTTCCTCTCTGATTTATCACTAGGATGTTACTACCCACACTTTCCTGCCAAAGTAAGCCAGCATCTTCCTAGCCAAGGCATCCCTCCCCCAGATACAGATGGCATATTTGCATAATAATTGGACAGACTAGTTTCACAGCCACTCCTGCAAATCACTCAGCAGGAGTGGCTGCTCCTCTCATACAGCTCACCAGCCTTTGGGATTAAAAAAAACTATCAGTTTGATGCAGTAATTATGGTGATTATTTATTTATTCATTCATTCATTGCATCCTTCTTTCTCACAAATGACTCAAGGCAGAAAACATATCCAACACACCTTTCTCCTCCTATTTTCCCCGCAACAAACCTGTGAGGTGGATTGGGCTAAGAGAGTGACTGGGCCAAAGTCACCCAACTGACTATGTTAGGACTAAAATTAACTGTCTGTTACTTTCTAGCCTGTCTTAACCACTAGACCAAATTACCTTTCTAGCCTGTCTTAACCACTAGACCAAATTACCTCTCTGAAGAAGACCCATTCAAGTTAAATTCAACACAAAAACTCATTTTGTATCACTTTAAGTTATTATGTCTTATCCACTGTACATCACCATATTCTTGTGATATAAAATTGAAGAAAGGCACAATGCCTTATACAATCTAAAAAAATACATCTAGATAAATTATTCTTGATAAATCCATGCTGAATCCTAACAGTCAACATACTATTTTCTTAAAGCTTGCAGAAAGTAGATTCTTGCAGCCATTATATCATAACAGTTTGCCTCACGAAGGGCCAGGCTGGGCATGCTTTCAGACGGGTGGAAGAAAGTGGCAGAGGTCATCTGGGAGCAGCAAGGCCAGCTGTGCAGCAAGGCCAGCAGTGGAGCATATGGGGAAGAGGTAAGTGGGTAAGAGGAGCTGAAGCGCCCCTGCAGTCATAAGTGCAAGTGGGAGCACTCAAATGTTGATTGTATGACTGTGGGAGTATTGCAACAATTATAACTTCATAGACCAGGCATAGCTACCATTTGTTCAGCACCACTCTAACTTTAAATGGTCACTGAATGAACTATTGTTAACCAAGAACTATCTGTACACTGCTTCCTGTCCAAGAATATTTATTATTATTTAATTATTGGAAAAACCCTCCAAAAGACAGCCAAATCAGCAAACTCCAGAAAAATAATCCAAACATTTTGGTGCTTCCAACAATAGTATGTGCACATCGCTAAGGTAAAGGTTTCCCTGTCAGTCGTGACCAACTCTAGGGCATGGTGCTCATCTCTATTTTTTTGGCTCCTTTCCGTGGTCATGTGGCCAGCATGGGTTACCTTCCAACCAAAAGTTGTATCTATTAATGTACTTGCATTTGCAGGTTTTGGAACTGTTAGGTGGGCAAGTAACAGAGCTCATGCTGTTGCGCAGAGCTTGAGTCTCAAACCCAGGTTGTCAGCTCTCCAGCTAACAAGCTCAGCATCCTTAACCACGTAGCCATCACGGTTAAATAATGTACATTACTAGGTGTTATTTAATACACATTCTCCAGAAAGTAAGTTGAGCATTAGAAGTACATTTAAATTAGGGGTGTCAAATTCACGACAACACATTGTTGTCACATGACATATCGCAACTATTCCCCCCTTCGCTAAACCAGGGGTGGGCATGGCCAGTGCATGACACATCCAGTCTGCAGGCCGCGAGTTTGACACCCCTGATTTAAACAAATGTACTATATTTGTTGTACTATATACACATGTCTCAAATATCATAGGCTGCTAACTCAGGGAACTGACAATATAGTATGGTACCACTGATGACCTGAATGGGCAGAATAGGGAGGAAAGGGCAGTGAGGAATATCAATAATTCAATGATAACCTTTAAATTAGTTATAAAACCTCACATCATTCATATATCTCATAGTTTACTCCACTAGACTATTGTTTGTGTGTCTATTTTAATATTTTAATTAAAGGCTCTATGAAGTTGAACTGATGATCTGTCATTCTATTCAAATCTATCAGATTCTTTACCTGTAACCTAAAATGACTTTTTTTATAAATCATTTCTTTTTAGTGGGAAATTAATGAAACAAAACCCAAATAATTATAAAATTATTGAAAATACAGTTTATCGCAAGGCTAACATGCATTCTTAGTTTCAACAGTAATCATCCACTGTCACATAAAAAGTGTTGCATTAGAACATTATATGGTATGGTGAGAACCCACTGTACTACCCAGCAAGCTACACAACTGGAGAGAAAGTATACATGGATAATTCAGGCAATCTTTATTACAAGATGCCTGCACAACACAAGGAAGAGAAATGAAGACCACCAACTATATGACACATCCTGACATACATCAAAATCATTTAGGAAGCCATGCAATACAGCTTCCGACATCTGCACGTGGGCATCGCACACCATCCAGAGGCTACCATACGAGGCAAATCATGCACTGCAAAGATCGCTTGGAGGTGGAAGATACTTCTAATGTAATCTCCCGGATCCCTTGCATGAATTGCCCCTGTGACCTCCAGATTGCAAAAATACAAGTGAGAAGTCAGGTGAGAAGGCCCAACTCATTGGTAGTCTCTCATTGCAATGAATAAAGACATGCATTCAATTTAGCAGCTACTAAAGTTGTTGGCCATGCAGATAAAAAGACAGCCAGGGAAATGATTGAAACCTGAGAAACGGGGCCCCTTTCCAGACAACAGGAGTGATTTACTACAGTTTATCAGGTATTTAGGAGCCTGATGACTTGGAAGCACAAAGAAAAAACAGCCAATCGCCAGATACCAAGACAACAGGACAGCACCACATAAATAAGATGCAAACCCAAAGCACATATTCTGGTAGACAGAAGTTCCCCTGATGATAGGCTCCAGCACAAGTCCAAAAGCTCGGAAGACTAAACCTCTGATCCCTGTGATCAACCCAGGTTGGATCATGCAATTATTGCCCAGATGTTGACCAGAGCAACCTAATTGTCAATTTATTTCATTTTTTCACAATTAACGACTACCCATATCAAAGTAATATTTATTTCATGTTAAACTCATTAAGGATTAGGTAGGGTTTTATTACTGGTATTTTGTTTATCAATTTACAGCTGTGTTTGCATATATACAAAATAACCCCACAGGTGGTAAATTTAATAAATAACACACACACCAAAAATGTGTTTTATCACCTAAGTAAAAGCACACAGTATCTTGTGGTAGCCAAGTCTTGCACTTAACAGAACTTGAAAAAATAAAGGGTTGAATGCAGATTTCCTCCATCCATTTCCTAAATTGGAAGATTTGTTAATCCTAAAACTAACTACATGAAGACTATCTAGAGATTATATTTTCATTTATTTTACTTCATAATTTTTTTAAAAAACCATTTTTGGCAATTGTGATAAAGAATATATGTCACAAAAACCGTGCTTCATACAGCCTTGGGACATCAGGGGACAATTTTTCCTCTTCATTAACTTAGCTATTGAATAGTCTCATAAATGCAGATTGTCACTCAAAAGTACAAAAAAACTCCATCTGTTGAAATTGGTTTATTCTTACTGCTGTTAAAAAAATAAAAGAATCTTATGTCTAATTATTCTTTCTCAATCCAACCCCCACTCCTACAGATACAAAGCCTCTTTAAAAGTGGCTATATTGCCTACAGACAAACTTCAATAGAGTCATAACTCACCTAAATACCCAACAACAAAGTAGTAACAATCCACTTTGGGGCAAGCAGCTCAAGTTGAAATCCTTACTAAGCAATTAATCTTAGTATATAAAACTTAAGATAAAACATGTTTCCTACTCTATTAACAGAGCACTGATTCTCTGAAGAATTCTGGAGAAAATATAGAATAGAAATGTCATAAAAATATTAAATATTGGATTTTTGAAATTTTTATGCCTTTTGAAAGTATTTAATCTTAATCTTCACAGCCATTTTAGAAAAAACGATGAGACTTATCCCTAATACTGCAGATGGGATGGCAGTACTGACACTTCACCTAAGGCTATATAATGAATTCATGAAGAAGAAAGGATTTGGTCTGGAAAATGTGTACATAAAGAATCTTATTAATGGAATTAAAAGTTACTGTGTTTGCAACTGACAAGAACTACAACTCATTTCTACCATTTTTCTACTCTTAATTGCAACAGCATATATATCTGAAAAAATAGTGTTCTCACATCTCTTACTCTCTACTTCTTGCTTCAGCTACCACAAAACTTTATAAACATGAATCCTAACAGAACTAAACTAAAAAGACCCTCATAAGATTTTGTATAAATTTGTATACATTTTTCTTTACATTTGCTGAAATTCTGAGACAGATACAGGTAGTCCTCATTTATCAAACACTCACTCAGCAACCATTCAAACCTACAATGGCGCGCAACTAATGATAGTTACAACCATTTCTTGTATTGTCATTGCATGTAATCATGTGAATACAATTTGCAATCTTCCCAGCTGGCTTCCCACAAGCGAAGTCAAAGTTGCAAGTCACAATTTATGACTGCATTGCTTAATGCCAGTTTCTGGTCCCAACTGACATTAAGCAAGGACTGTCTGCAATTAATAAGATAGCATGCCACAAATTTTACATACAAATATTTCAGTTCTAGAACAATGGAACTTGGAAATACCACAATTTGTCATAATGCTATGACAAATATTTTTCCTCTGAATCCCCCACTAAGAATTTGATCTTTTTTTAATTAAAAATGCAATATGCAGTTTCAAATTTTGAGGTGCATTTTCAAAAGTGCATTGAGAGCAAAGGGATATACATATATTTTTGGATCATGGCCCCAAATATACTTGGTTAATTTATTAAGTTGCACATAAAACTATATGCATGGTCTTTTCTTCTAATTAAAACTAAGGTCACTTGGTCCTTTAAGTTCAATCTTTCTGAAACAACCCAGCAGCTACTATTTTTTCTAGATTGCACAGCTATCCATCAAAGCTATTTCATGACTCTGGTAAAAGATACAGCTGCTTTAAATGTTTCAGAGCATTACATATAATACTCTAATTAATAAATACTCCAAACCAAAGATCCACAAATTAGATTGCCTATTTGTCAGGAAGTAGAAATATAGGGGAAAGTATGCTTTGAGCAATACAGATACATGAAAATAGAAAATTGTAAAAAAGAAATTCCAACTTAAATTCCATTTATCTTTTAATGTAAAAAATTATGTAGTCACTAAACAAAATTATGTGGTTTAATATCTGATTTAAGGTTTTAAAGTAATTAAATTGGCAACTATAAGATATTATTTAAAACTACTGTTTAAATAGCCCAAAGTATGTTTTATTTATTAAGTATATGTAATTTATAATGAGAAACTGGAAAAACCATACAAACTGCAATAAATGGTACTTACTTCTGAATTAGATTGCTTTATCCATCTTATATGAGGTAGTACTGGATTCTGTTGAAAATAAACCTGCAAAATTTAAAAACACTGAAGCATTAAACAATCGTGTGCTGTCTTAATTAAATGTATACTTTTTTGTTAAATAGAAATAGAAACGAAATACAAATGTATCAATCACTATTAATCAGTTCTCAGCAATATCTAATTAATATACAGAACTTCTGAAAGCCCAGTTAAAAACTAAGAACAAAATCTATTTCTAATCAGAACCAATTCTAGTTCTATTTTGTACAAGATTCCACACCTTGCCTTTGGTCTTTTGCAATACCAATTATTAACCGTAATTCCAGATTCTGGAAACCATCACTAATATAATCCAGATTCAATTCAATAACTTGCTTTATTAAACCTGTTTCTCAGGTTAGACATTATAGGACACTATAATATGCTTTAATATGCCACAATATAAATGCATGTGTAAGGAAAAGTTGGAATCAGGGAACAGAAAGAAGTAAAAACTGTTTCCTATTTGAAAAAAGTTGGCAAGGATCAGAACATACGAATATGAACACCTTATTTCTGAATACCAACTTTATTTAAATTTAAAACATATGAAATTCAACTTGAATTCAATGTGACTTCAAACATTTATACATTAAGCAAGCTGCATATTTAAATATTCAATTTAATATCAAATATTACTATTTCTCCAACTAAGAAAAGTTGCTGCAGTAGCACAAGCAAGCAACCCCAATCCTCTTAAAAGTCTACAAAAATTGGTATTTGGATAAATACTTACAAAATCCAAGAGTACTGCAGAGATTGGCATCGACTTCCCACAATTTGTTTTCCAGTTTTGCTTCCCTTGAAATATCCTGAGCTCCCTAATGAAACTACATCTGTAGCAAACAGCTGACTCTCCAAAATCAGCTACCCATTGTTCACATATAAGGACTCTGCCAAGTTATTTCTTGAAGCAAACAAGTCTGATTTTAGTAGCTTGTTTTCTGAAACAAAGTTTTCTTCACTTTCCTATTCCATGTATTTTGCACGATAATGAGCATCAGCTCTATAAAAAAATAAATACCCTTTTTAAAACATAAAGAACAGAACAAATTCCACATCCAAAATGAGGTGCATTTCTAAGAGCTAATTCAGGCATGAGCACACAGCAGCTATCTCAGTATTTCCATAATGCTTCTTTATATAAAAAGCAAATGCAAATGAAAAATAAAGTCCATTGCCTTCATATAGGAAATAGGGTTCACTTCAAGCAGCAATATTAATCCTAAAAATTTAGATCGGCGTTACCATCAACTATAACTAAAAGAAAAGAATTAGAAGCTAAAATAATTTCTAAATATAATTGGCAAAATAAGTCAATCTCAATATTTCCTGAATTCAGTGAACTGAAAAATAAGAGTTTTGAAAGAAATATGCAGAGCCTAAGAAGTTTATATAATTATCCATTCCATAGGGACAAAAAATTAGTCCAAGGCGTCTTCAACCAAAAGGGGAAAATTTTCAAAAGTTCATGAGCTTTAAGTTCTGAAGATTTCAGAAAAACACAAAGCGGAAAGTGACCGAACAGATCGACTCCATGGTGGAAAAAATATTGTCCTCAATTGAAAAAGCTTTTCCTCATTTAATCGGAGGCAATGAAAAATAACCCCGACGTTCAAAACTAGAGAATTACCTAAAATGGAAGAGGCACAAGAAAGAGACAAAACACGCCGTAAGTCAGGTTTCCTTTCTAAATAACATCGAGAAGTGAGGCGTTATTAAAATACATCCAAACAAATTCCCTCCCCACCCCCCACCGCGAACAAGACAGCTCTACTTAGGGCACACGAAGACGGATCCATGCGTGCCGGATTCAGCAGCCAAGGAGGTTTGGGGGAGGATCTCCTCCACACGGTGAGTCGTGGCTACAAACGCAGCACCACCACCACCACCATGGGAGGAAGGCCACGGGAGAACCGGAAGAACGAGGCTTTGGATCCAAGTTCTTTTACCCAATAAAGTACAGAACCGGAGCGAACAATAGCAAGATCTCGAGCGGGGGGGGGATGCACGCTTGCCCGAGACCCTTCCTCCGCTCGCTTACTTTTCGTGTGAAAAGTCCAAAAAGACTCGGGTTGCAACTCCATAAAGCAAACGAAAGTTAAAATTCCGGACAGAAGGAAGAAACGTCGGAGAAAACCCAGGGCCCACCCGCTTTCGCTTGCTGAACCCCAGGAGAGAGCGCAGTTTCCCTCCTCTTCCTCCGCCCCCCCCAAATTGGACACCGGTAAAGTAGGGCACAAGTCCTTGTTTCCTCACCTGCCTCCCTAAAAATTTACGCGGAAGAGGAATTGCTGGCCCCTTTCTCCGCAAGCCCTTTTCGGACGTTCGTTTTGAACGAGGCTAAGGCCAAAGAGAGCCGCGCCTCGGGTTCAGAGGGCCCCGGAAGGAAGAGGAAGGGGGCGAAAAAGGCCACACGCTCCGGCTTCGGGCGGGCGGAGAGGGAGCCTTCGAGACGGCAACGGCTCCCAGGGGAAAGGCTCTGGCCTCCCCGGTGGACTTTGACCCAGCTCTACGCCCCCGCCTTCCCTGGGGACGTGCCTTCCTTCCCTTCACGGCTTTCCCAGAGCCGCCGCCGCCGCCCCCCCTCCCCGACGCAAACATCATTTCAACGCTACTTTTTCCCTCGGCCTGCAGAGCAAGGAGAGAGGTGGACGCGCGGCTCCCACCTACCGGCAAAGTTCCCAGACAAAGCGGGACCCCCGAATTTGAAAGCGCCTTTTGCCGCCACCTCTTCTCGCCCGCCGCGCGCACAGCTCTCCTCGCACCAGTCAGTCCATCCCAAAATGGCGCCGCTCCGAGCCGCAGCAAAGCGATGGCCAGCGCTGAAACCTCGCGAGAGTTCAGTACACAGCTGCCGCCACGAGCCTGGAGAGGCGACTGGAAAGGGTCGAAGACTGACCGTTGGAGGGTTCCCGTCCGAGAGCGGCCTAGCGGGAGGGGGAGGGGGAGGAGGAGAGCATCGGCCCGGAGAGGGACAAACAGGGCTTGCCGCTGGCTTCCAGAGGCCCGGCCGGAACGTAATTTTGCGGAGCTTCCCTGCGCTTCTAACACCTCATTCTCCAACCCGCGAGCACCCTCCTGTGACGTCAGTCGGAACAATCCCGAACTTCCGAGTATTCTGAAAGGGGGAATCCCCTTTCCTGCCTACTCCAGCTGGAAGAGGGAATCCCCCCCCCCCGTGCCACCAGCGAAGCCAACATTAACCATGCGCTCATCTTCTGTCTTTTTGTCCTGGATTGCTTCTCGCAATAGCGCTGCTTAATATAAAATCCTGCCGCCGTTCTCCGGAGAACCAGCGATCAGGTGTGATCTGAAAGCAGGAGCAAAAAGAAACTTGTCATCGGCCGATGTCTCGAGAACGGTGCGATCTCCAAGATATATGACCCATCCTCTCCTGCAGCTCCTCGACGCAGCTTAAAGAAGCGCATCCAGTTGCAGCATATCAACACAGAGGGCAAATACTGTAGCGTTAAATTTCTGGTCCCCAGCATCCTGTGCAGATGAGATGGATTAGCTGAGCATAAGCTTTCCATTGTGGGGTTCAAATAATACGCTGAGCTTAAATGTGGCTGGCTGGTTTATTTCTCAGAAAGTTCTGCCAATTTATTTTTATTCATTTCAATTCGTTAATTCTCTCCCCCATTTTTGCTCTTTGCTCTCTAACCCTCCATCTTTTTTATCCTATTAATGTATTCTTGTTTTATTTTTCATTGCTTATTCTATTTAATTGTTCATACTCTTTTTTTAAATTGTTGTGAGCCACCTGGAGTAGTCCCACGGCGAGATAGGCAGCAAATTTAATAAATTAATAAATTAATAATTCAAGTAATTGGATTATTCTAGTAAATCGTGGATTTGCATTTTGTGTAATTGTAAGAGCTGAGTCCCTTGGACTGCAAGGCAATCAAACGGGTCAGTCCTAGAGGAGATCAACCCTGGCTGCTCTTTAGAAGGCCAGATCCTGAAGAGGAAACTCAAAGACTTTGGCCACCTCATGAGAAGGAAGGACTCACTGGAGAAGAGCCTAATGCTGGGAAAGATCGAGGGCAAAAGAAGAAGGGGACGACAGAGAATGAGGTGGCTGGATGGAGTCACTGAAGCAGTCGGCGTGAGCTTAAATGGACTCCAGAAGATGGTAGAAGACAGGAAGGCCTGGAGGGACGTTGTCCATGGGGTCACGATGGATCAGACACAACTTTACAACTAAACAACAAAAGAGCTTTACATGACAAAGACCAAAAAAAGCAAGCAACTCTGAAACTTAGGCTAGGTGTTTCAGCAGCCATCAAACCAGTATGATACTGGTAGCTACTGGCTAGATTTGCATCCCCATTTCCAGGAGTTCAAGATAGCATTTCATGGTATTTCCTCGAATTTTAAATTCTTAAGCCCATTCAGAGTTGCTTTGCAAAGCTGTGAGGGACTTAAGTCTGTATTGTCTTCATCTTAGTCTTACCCTTAAGCACTAGAGGTGGTCCCCATTTATCAACCACAGTTGCGACTGGCAACTCTTGTTACTAGGACCAGTCATAAATCACCTCTTTCTGCATTGGTGTAACTTTGAACTGTTGCTGAATAACCGGTTGGTAGGCAAGGACTACCTGTTAAACATTGCATTTTAAAAACAAAAGCAAAAGCATTTTCTTAAAGTATGTGAGCACATAGAGGCAAAATGTGGGATATCTACTTTCAACTTTGAATGGAATGAATGAATTCTTTATTGGCCAAGTGTGATTAGACACACAAGCATTTTGTCTTGGTGCATATGCTCTCAGTATACATAAAAAGAAAAGATATATTCATCAAGAATCATAAGGTACAACACTTAATGATAGTCATAGGATACAAATAAGCAATCAAGTCATATTAGGAAACAGTCAGTATAAATCCTAAGGATACAAGCAACAAAGTTACAGTCATACAGTTACAAGTGGGAGAGGATGGGTGATAGGAACAATGAGAGGATTGATAATAGTAAATAGTTGGACAGTGTTGAGAGAATTATTTGTTTAGCAGAGTGAAGGCATTTGGGAAAAAACTGTCCTTGTGTCTGGTTGTTCTGGTGTGCAGTGCTCTATAGCGTCGTTTTGAGGATAGGAGTTGAAACAGTTTATGTCCAGGATGTGAGGGGTCTGTAAATATTTTCACAGCCCTCTTTTTGACTCATGCAGTATACAGGTCCTCAATGGAAGGCAGGTTGGTAGTAATTGGGGTTTTTTTTTTGCGGTCCTGCAGTTTGTATGTTTGTAAATCCAGCAGCTATGATTTCTAAGTCATGTTGTGTCTTAACATTATAGGTCATAGTTATGCACTTGCTTTTGCCATAATAGATCCATCCACAAGCAGGAAATCCCACTATATCCAAAAAAATAAAAACTCCAAACCACTGAATGCCCTCTAGTAGCTGAACATCAGCAGCCTTCTTTGTATTCTTTATATTGGAATTCTGGAATCCTTTCAACCACCCTTATACTCAGGAAGTGCCTACTAGCAACTCACCTGTACACCAGGCCTTCCTGGTCTGAATGCTGGTCAAATGTTTTCCCTTTTAATGAATGTCTTATTTAATACAGGTACCAGAAGTCCCAGAGTTGTGCCTGATTTTATCACCTTTTTTGCCACAGCTGGTAATTTGAATCACTGCACCTGTTAAGTGAATCCAGCTCCCCTGATTGACGTTGTTTGTTGGTGTCTGACTGAGAGGCTACAAATGGTGGTCACATGACTGCAGGATGCTTATAACTACCATAAATGGATGCCAGTTGCCAAGCACCTGAATTTTTATTACATAATGGGGGGGAGGGGAATATTGCAATGGTTATAAATATGTGGATTGGTTGTAAGTCATTTTTTTTAAATGCTGCTGCAATTTCAAACACTTGTAAACAAATAGTTATAGGTCAAGGACTACTGTATTGTTTTATGTATTTTTAAGATATTGCTTATCATGCAATGTATTGCTTTCCAAAAAAAGCTTTAAGTATATAAATAACATTTCAGTATAAGAAATAATATCTAAAATATTTAGAATATTTAGTGCTAACACTAAATAGGATGCTATATGAGTACCTAACCAGTTGTGATTAATTCAATAAAGCATAATGCATTAACCCACTCTGTAAATTGGAACAGATGGGAATGGAGTGTGAGGTAAATTGAGGACCCAAGATTGTTGGGGGCAATAAGCTGACTTTGTAAAAATGCCGCTTAGTAATAAGCAGGCATATACAATGGAATGAAGGCTATTGCTGAGCACATTGGGTTGTATCCCAAAAATTGTAAGCCGCCCTGAGTCTTCGGAGAAGGGCCGCATATAAATGTAATTTTAAAAAAAAAAGCCCCAGGAAGACAAAACATGTTTTGTGCAGTTTGTTGAATGTTGAATCTGAATACGTTTTTGCAATAAGTCTCAGTCATCTCTCTTGAGATTCATAAAATTTAGATTGCAGCAGAATCTTCTTAACCATTTCTAACATAAGACAAGATGGATTGAGGAGGTGGGAAAAAGAAAAGAAAAGCATTACTTAATGTAGTCTGTCCAAATATCCTGCATTTATTTATTTTTTTCTTATCAAAAAGTGGAACTCCTATTGGGAGGGAGGTAGAGTGGCATGAGCACAGGAAGAGCCAAGGAATGTTCCAGCAGTGCATAGAGCAGACCCCAGGTAATCCTACAGGTTCTATCCCCCAGAAAGGATTTGCTTGGGCAGACTGAAAAATATTACTGAGAGAGATAAATATAGATTACAAATCATTCCATCACCCACTGTTAGCTGCCATGCAAGCTCCCTGCTAGTACTTGATCCCTGTCCACAGCATGGATCTGCCATAGTGTGATAGGTCTAGTTGGGCATGATCTGTTAAGCCTTAAATTTAATCTGTTAAGCCTTTATTCTCCTAAAGCAATCCAAATGTTATTTTGATATTTTCTTAGAAAGAATAAGTAGAAAACTAAGAGAAGTGAACAAAAGACAGAGAAGAGAGTAGTTGATAACCAAATAGGATAAAAGCTGAAAGGATATGCAGAAATAAGAGAATCTTTGGTAGCCTTGTGATAAACATTCTGTAATTAAATACTCAGAAGGACTTATGTTGATGTACCCTTAAAACTATTTCTATAGTATTGTCTGTCCATACAATACTTTTGTTACATAAAATGTTATTTGTACTTTTTGTTTTTTATTTGTTTTTGTATTTGTATCAGCTGGTCTTCAAATAAACAAGAACATGAGAGAACTTCACACCACCATACATTGTGAATACTAGATTACCAGGCAAATAATTGATAAGAAAGAATATCTCAATATAAGAGGGCCATCATTCTCAGGTAATAACTGAGACACTGTAAAACTTTGTGGGGGGAGGGGGTTGTACCACTAGTCAAATTAATTGCATTTTCCTTTAACTAGTTATGGTAGTTTTTGGTGTCCTGGTTCAGAAGTAGCCTGGTTTTGAAAGTAAGTTGTTGGAGATGGAATTGTTCTTTTGTCTTGATAGCCTCCCGGCGATATCTAGTTGTTGAGTATTATGAAAACCAAATATATATAGCAATTGCACTTAGACTTATATACCCCTTCACAGTGCTTTACAGCCTTCTCTAAGCAGTTTATAGAGTCAGCCTATTGCCCTCAACAACCTGGGTCCTCATTTTACCGACCTCGGAAGGATGGAAGGCTGAGTCAACTTTGAACTGGTGAGAATTGAACTGCTAAACTGCTGGCAGCCAGCATAAGTAGCCTGCAGTACTACATTCTAACCACTGCACCACCACAGCTCTTGGTATATGCAAAACTACAATCTAGTTCACTGGACTAAACAAGTTTGCTGGTTGGTCTAATCCAGCAAGACTCTTGTAACATTCTTTTTGCAAAAATGATGTGAAAGATACTGGGATGTTTCAGTTGTAATGTATATTGCAGCAAAATGATCATCTCATCTTAATTTTATAAAGGTACCAGGTCTGGACCTTCCTGAGGGAGATTCCAAAAGTCTCTGCTACATCAAGAATGGGAAGGGGAGGGGGATTACCAGAAGCAAGATACTTTGACGTAGAATCAAAAACCTAAAGGTTGAGTACAAAGTCACATGAATTATGAACCCTAATCATCAAAGAAGACCATCCTATTTACTAATAGTTCTAATAGTTACAAACTTATCAAGAAAGATTTTTAAATATCTGTGGAAAAGTAGGGAGGTAGAATAGAATAGAATAGAATAGAATAGAATAGAATAGAATTATTTATTGGCCAAGTTCACCAACTGTTCTTGTGTTTAGTTGTTCTGATGTGCAGTGCTCTATTGTCGTTTTGAGGGTAGGAGTTGAAACAGTTTATGTCCGGGATGGGAGCGGTCTGTAAATATTTTCACAGCCCGCTTTTTGACTCATGCAGTATACAGGTCCTCGATTGAAGGGAGGTTGGTAGTAATTGTTTTTTTCTGCAGTCCTATTTATCCTCTGAAGTCTGTCCTGTTGGGTTGCAGAACCAAACCAGACAGTTATAGAGGTGCAGATGATAGACTCAATAATTCCTCTGTAGAACTGTATCAGCAGCTCCTTGGGCAGTTTGAGCTTTCTGAGTTGGCGCAGAAAGAACGTTCTTTGTTGTGCTTTTTTGATGATGTTTTTGATGTTAGGTGTCCATTTTAGGTCATGTGATACAGTAGAACCTAGAAATTTGAAGGTCTCTACTTTTGGTACTGTGTTGTCTAGTATTGTAATATGGGAGGGTTTATTCTAAAGTCTACCACCATTTCTACGGCTTTGAGTGTGTTCAGTTCCAGATTGTTCCGGATACACCATGAGGCAAGTTGTACAACCTCCTGTCTGTATGTGGATTCATCGTTGTCTCAAATGAGACCAATCACTGTTGTGTCATCTGCAAACTTCAGTATTTTAACAGATGGATCGTTTGAGGTGCAGTCATTGGTATACAGGGAGAAGAGAAGTGGAGAAAGCACATAACCTTGGGGGAGCCCTGTGCTAATTGTACAGGTATCAGATGTGATTCTGCCTATAGCTTTACCTGCTGCTGCCTGTCTGTTAGGAAGCTTATGATCCACTTACAAGTGTGATCAGGTACCGTTAGCTGCTGGCTGGTTTAGTTTAGTTAGAAGAATGTCTGGAATGATGGAATTGAATGCTGAACTGATGTCTACAAAGAGGATCAGTTACAAAGGTAACTGATGATGATGACTTCTTCCCTAGTCTGCTGCTCCTGTGTTCCTATAACATTTTCACTCTCTTGTCTGATGTATTCTTGGAAACTTGGTCATTTCCAATTATTTTGTGAAACCTCAGTTAACCAAAAACATATTTTCTTAATGTAGGTTTGCATTTCCCCATCATGATTCTCCACACAACTGGATTTGCTTTTTATGTGACTGTAAGAAAAAATATGGTCCTTGGGATTTCATACATTACCTCAAGAATGTTGGCTATATTTTGTACACCTGCTACCCAATCCAGGAGGGTATCTGCATACAATCGAAGATGTATTATCTTTCTGCATATAATAGAAAGGCGTTCAGAAAGGAGAGCAGCAACTTGATATTTTCCACGTGCCCCCCACTGAAACTTGTTTAGCTGACTTTTTTTTTTTTTGGTCTGCAACTAGTGATAAAAATCTGGTGTTAAAAATGTTTTTGCCCGATAGCAGATAAATTCACCCAAACGAAAAATAGAGGCGGGGCATTTCAAACAGGTTAGCCCACAGATCTATTACTGTTGGGGTTTATTTCCCTCCAACCTTTGAATGGAGAATGTTAATAAGCAAACACCGGCTGCTCGTGAAAAACTAAGCAGGGTCGGAGCTGGTTGATATTTGGAAACTGGGAATAAAACCTATACAGAAAGCAAATTGTATGCATTATTGTATGCAGTTTTCCAAGACATTTTCCCAAGAAAACCCCTTCTACCCACTGTCGACCACGTTCCTTGTAGAAACGCGCGCAACTTCCTGTTAAAAGACCTCCCCCCACCTTCCCTCCACAGAAGTTACTCGGCTCTGCCAGGCGTTCTACGTTCCCCCTTGCATCCAGCTGGCAGGGCACTTTCGCTTTCATTTCCCAGGATGCAAACTCGCGGTGCTGCAGGGAAGCAGAAGAGAAAACGAGGAAAAAACCGTAAGTTTTCCCAAGTATGAAAGTGGAAGCAAAAAACCTGGGGGGGCGGGAATTAAATGCTGTAGTAGAAAGAGAATCAAGGATGGGTTTTCAAGCCGACGGATCTCTCCCCTTCCTCTTGTTTCGGAAAGGCTAGGGCGCCGGGGAAGAAAAGGGGTCTTATGAGCGGAGAGAGACTTGGTACATGATGGACCCATCCCTGATGCAAGAAAGGGCGCGCCCATTTTTGATGGATCAGAAGGTGCCAGGGAAACAAAGAAGCCCAGTCCTAAACTTCAACCACTTCGAAGTGTTTCAAGCCATTGTTAACGGGTACATCCCATTACCCTTTGTGCGCTGCGCTGCGTTGCGCCGCGCCAAAGATATACATATATACTGTACATAGTGCGTTTCTTCCCAATGAAGGAAGGCGAGGCTTGTTCTAAAGTTTACGGTTCGGAATGGACAGGTCCAAGGCCCCGCTCACTTCTCTCCGCCCCCACCCCGGAAGCAGGTGTCGAGGGTCCCCGAGAAGAGATGGGGTCCGTCGCGGGCACGCACTGGGAAAGGGGAATTAGGTAGGGTTTGGAAAACGAGATTTAGTAACCTAGGATTTCAACCAGCAGCTTTTTAAAGTGTCTTTTCTTTTGAGGGTTCGTTGGTTGGTTGATTTTAAAGGGAGGGGGCTATTTGGACCCGAGGATCTGGCACAGAATGACAGAATGAAACTTTTCCGCTAACTTCCATATTGGCGACCAAGGAAAGTGAAACTGAGCTGGTAAATGGCGCCTGTAAAGTGGGGTGCGATCCAGTACAGCCCGCATTTCCGGCGTCCTTGCCTGTCTAAAAGAGAGTCATCCTGTGGAAAGGAACATGGGATTTAACAATCCAACACTTAGATAGGTACTATAGTCCGATGTTTCTGAACTTCTGCGACGAAGGTGTGTGGACTTTAAAGTCACAGAATCCTCCAGCCAGCATGCAATGGAATTCTGAGAGATGTAGTACCTGCATCTTAAAATTGCTGAGGATTTATAGTTCAACCATTCTTGTGAGATTAGAAATACCAGGAATTAAAATTTTCAGCACTCTAAGTGAAAGTATAAGACTTGCTGTTCTGTGGGTTTTGCATCTTTATTTCCCATAATCTGGAATGCATCCTCCGCTTTTGTGTTTTATTTAAAGCACTACTTTCTGCTGGTTTCTGAGTCTTTGTAATCCAAAAATATTTTATGCACTGGAATGTCAACGAATTAGTTTTATACATCAACCTACACTAATGTAATATAGTACTTCAATTAGCTGACAAATAATGTGATGTGCCAAGGTGTAGGCAGTTCAGAAATCATGACACTCACATTATTTTGAGATGTTTAACCTAGGTCAAACAAGTAACCACAAACTCCCAATCCTTGTTGATATTCTGTATCCTGTGTCAACAGTTTAGTAAGCTTAATATGAACAAATACCAGTTTTGTTATGCTTATGCCATGACTTGTATGTATTCTAATTAAAAGGATGTTGTTAATGCATTTAAAAGAGCCTTTACATCAATCCCATGGTAATCCAAACTTAAACCCAATATGGATAGAGAAGTTAACAATTACTATTTGTGATGTTCTGCTGGAGAATTTGAAGTAATAATATTTATAGTATCCATCAGAGAAGCCCCAGATGTTTGGAAATAGAGATCTGTTACTAATGAGAGCTCTTAAAAGTAAAAAATACTAATTTTAACTATGTTAAATTGCATTAGATCCTGAATTCAGAAGAGGGTTTAAACACTACAGTCTCCTTTGAGTTAAATACAAATACTGGTAACTTGATTAATGTATTTATGTTGTTTTCTTAAAATATGGAAACAGTTCATTATTCTGGGATTTCTTTTGACTTCTTAGTTTAGGGTAGAAATGGGAATTCCAGTCCAAGTACTGATAAACCTCGATCTGCCAAACTATTTCGGCTCAATCAAGGCACTTATTGGACAGGAAAGGGAGAGATAAGCTTTGATGAAAAGGATTGAGTTGGAAGATACAAACTCAATATTTCTCTGTCTTTCCTCTTTTTATATTGGCCAGTATTCTGAACAATTGACGTTTCTACAAATGTTTATTACATGAACCAGAAGCTCATTGCTCAAGAAATAGGAAGTTAACTCCCTTCTTAAATTTCAAAAGGATTTCCATCTACATCAAATGAAGGTGTTTATGCTCCATTAAAGTGGAATGCAAAGGAATTAAGACAACTGCTGTACCCTAAGGTTTGAAACTTAGAATGTGTAATGGACAGAGAACAAACTTGACAATAAGTGGAAGCTTTTCTTTACAGCTGTACCTTATGAATCCCAGATTGATCATTTCTGCCTCCCTCCCTATGAAGAAAATGACTTACAACTCTTCCCAGATTTAAATAAGTTTATGATTGAAGTATGTGTATGTATAAACAAATCAACTCCCAATACTATATGTGTTTATGGTGATATGTGTATACACATTTAAAGATAATGACTCTTATTTACTCAGAAGCAAAGTACATCTTATGGTGAATGAAAATGTTTTGAGGTGGCCTGTTGGCAGGATTGATCTGCCATCCATCTATTACCCTGATGGACAACTGCAATGTACCCTTCTTCACCTTTTCTTGCTTGAAAGTAATTATCCCACTATGGTTTTCTTATTCTTAAGTAGCTACACCTTCTCTGGAAAGCATCCAAGCATCTACTTGCCAAAGAGGCCAAATCTGGCTGTCTCCTTTGCTCTCTTGGCTAGTGCTTCTCATTTCTGTTATTGGCAGATAAATTGGCTAAATAATCTTTTTAGCCTTTTAGGATATGTATGGTGCTATATTCAACAGTCATGGGCTTCTCTAAGAGCATTTGGAGATCACTCAGTCTTATAGTGGAAAACACTGTAAAACGCATAAAGAATTTCAGCTAGCAATTTCTATTGTGAAAAACATAGTAAGAAATGGAAGTTAAATGGAACTGCCCACGTCAAGCCAAAATCTGAAAGGCCCAAGGAAATTTTTTTTAAGAAATGCCTAAAAACTAGTCAGTTTGGCAAAACAGAACTCACAAATCACTGTAAGCTACCTACTGAAAATTTTAGCTGACACTAGAGTAGTTTTCTGCAAGTCTATAGCACTGCAATGTTTCTATAACTGTGATTTGCATTGAATATTTCTCAGAAGAAAACCTTTCTTCCTCTCTTTCCATTGTACCACAAAACTCATGGTCTGGAGTATGGAATAGAAAACTGAAATGTTTGGAACAAAGTGCTTGGACTGATGAGACAGGCCATGGTTATGTACATTTGGTGGGGGGGAATGAAACATTTGGAGAGAGAAAAGTGAAACATTTCAAGAAAAGAAAATCTTCCCAACTGCCAAGCAGAGTGTGTCTGTTATTCTTTGGGATTGTATGGCAGCACAGCACACTTAATGCAACTGGTAGGAGGAATGGATTAAGTTAAGTGACAACATAACCTAGAAGTTATTCAGTGACCAAACTGGAACTGAAAAGATGCAGATATTTCGGCAACACTCCAAATTTCTACAAATAAACCATGAATTACAGGGGGAAAAACAAAGGTTTTAGTTCAGTATAGCCTCCATAGTTTCCAGTCTAGAATATTACAAAAATTCTGTGGCAAGATCTCAGAAGTCCTATCATAAGATGGGCATGTGATTGATTAATAAATAAATAAAAATATAGTAAGGGCAAAAGGCTTAATATCTCTGAGCCAGAAGAATTATATCAGAACAAGAGGGGAAGAAAAACTAGATATAGGAATAGAAAGACTTGATCATCAGGAGCAGGAAACACTTGGAAGATGTTATTTCTGCTAAGGGAAGAGTTAAAAAGTAAAAGAATATCTAAATATATGTACCTGCCATATTCACTGTTTTCTAATTCTGAATCTCTGAACAACTGCTCATAAAGAGTAAACAAGTATTCACATTTATAGCAATATGCCACCTATAAATAACTACACCATATAGGAGATGTGTCTGCTTCCATTCACTTACAGATTCATTAAAGCATACATATTTGAAAAGGGTGCCTAGAATTTTGTATGCAACTATCAATATACACATGAGCCACATTATTTTGGCCTAATGACATATCTGGATAAACTATGAAGTCAAGATTTTCATGCTTCATAAAGTTATTTTTGGAATTTGAGGAGTCCATTGGATTCAGATGAATTCTGAGCTGAATGGCTATACTGCATCATTCTGTACGCCAACCAGACAAGGATCTCTGAAGCACTCAAACATGAATAACGATTTTAAAGAAACTTCCAAATTATCTGATTATTTTGAATACTGCATAGGGAAAGTCATTGTGTCTGAGAAAAATACTACGTTGCCTTCTAATTATCACATTACAGGGGAGATGGGCAACATAAAAATTTAATCATTAAAATAACAAAATAAATTGTTCACAATATTTATACACACAATTGCATTGTAATCTGTTGTAATCTAATAAGTTAAATAAGTTTATTGTAGAGATCCAAAATCTATGGTTTTCACCACTTCTTCCATTGGTGCTTCTAGACTGGGGGTTCAAGGAGAATCTGTGAAAATACATTATGCAACTGTTCTGTCTTTTCTTCTGCAATTTATGTGGAAAGAAAAAAAATAACATAGTCTGGTAGAAATAAAAATGTAGGGGAATAAACAGAATACTCAGTGAGCAGGACTACAAAGATATGTGATATGTCCTTGGTTGCTTAACATACAAATGGATAAATGTATAAGGAATATTTGTGGTGATATTAGAAGTGTATTGGTTGGGAACAGGAATACGCATATAATTTTGTGTACAGATAATGCTGAATTGTTAACTGAGAATCTGAAAGATCTGCAATGAATATTAGAGGAAGTGTATTATACAACAAGGAATAGGAATGACTGTCAAAAATATAGGTAGCTGTGTCTGACAGGGAAAATAGCATTATTACAAGTTATATATAAATGGTAAAACAACTAGAGCAAGTAGATGAATTCATGTATCCTGGTAAAATATTGAGAAAAAATAGGAAATGGAAGAAGAAATGTGTAAATTCTGGAAGAATGATAGTGGTTAATATGGAGCCTGTTGGAAGCAAGGAACATTTATTGAAAGAAGCAAAAATATCTTCATATAAGAGTGGGCTTCTATTGATTGTTAAATGGAAATGAGATGGATATGTTAAGAGAATCATAACAATCCATTGATTTCAGTGGAAATAGGATACTTAAGTTTAAGTAGGCAAGAAAAGAGAAGGGTCAAAAATAACTAAGTACTCTGAGTTGAATGTGGATTGGTACAGAAGGACATGAATGACCAGAATATGAAAGAAGTACACTGAAGTGGTATGGTCGTACAGAAAGAATGAATGAGGACTGAAATGTAGAACAAATGGAGGAATAGTAAATGAGTTAAGAATAGTGAGAAAGTTATCCTTTGATGGATTTGATGAGAACCTCAAAAGAGAGAGGTTTGAGAGAGACAGTATGATGTGGAAATTGAGGCATCAGAGTAGAAATTTCAAGACCTTGGTCTAGGCCACAAACCTTGTTGGGTGACCGTGGGGCAGACACTCTCTTAGCTCTAGAAGTAGGCAATGGCAAATCACTTCTAAAATCTGCCAAAACTGAAAGGATTAGTCTCGATGTGTGCCAGAAGTCAATATTGGTTCAAAGGCACACAAAAAAGAAGGGAAGGAGGGAGGGAGGGAGGGAAGAAGGAAGGAAGGAAGGAAAGAAAAAGAAAACAAAACAGGTGGTTTTAAGTGTGAAAAACAAAAGTTATGTATGAAGCAGTATATGGATGAGGTTAAAGCAATGATAACTTGCAAGTATTGAAAAGTATGGAGAAAATACAATGAATGGTGTTTGTGTAAACTAGTGTTAGCTACATTTTCATTCCTTTTCACTCTTTTCCCACACTCTATATAATATTGCTTACCCTGAAATGGAATGGTGTGATGAGTATGTATGTATGCATATATTTCATATGAGAAAATGGAGTATATTGAATATGGAAATCAGCCAGCTGTCTTATGCATATTTATTTGAAAATAACTTATGCTACATCATTTGACAAGTATTGCTTAACCCAGCAGAATTTAAGATATTTCTAGATAACATTTTTATTATGTATTTAAACAGTTTTTACCAGCAATTCCTATCTCATCTCTTATTTGTTCAAAGTAGTTTGGAGGCATCTACTGTACATATAAAACAACAATTAGTTGTTGTGCATCTACTGTACATATAAAACAACAATTAGTTTGTAATATTTCTCACTACTTTCATTGGTGCAAGAAGGCTTTTAGCCCAATCTGTCAGAATATATTGTGTGCATTCTATTCTTTCTTAATGATGTTTTTGTGGAAAGAAAATATTGATGGAGAAAATACAAGAGGGTTCTAAGTGGAAAATGATGACCCCTACTTTTCTGGTAAAAGCCCATTAGTGAAGCAATTGTATTTTAAAAAAAAAGCTGGAAATTAACTTTTAAAAACTTGTTAGATTGGTGAACCCAAGGGTACAAACACTCTTTTTTCTCAAAGTCTGTAGCCAGGAATTAATGGCTGAGCGTCTCGCATCATCCTCAGCCAGGGTGTGATTTGTTGAGTAGCACACTAGGATGGATGAATGCGTTACCGGTAGGCTCGAGAGATGCTTGGAAAACATTGGGAGTCAGAACCAGTTTCCCGGGGATCCTCGCCTCAAGTAGAGGCGGCGCGCAGGCGTCTGCCGGGGACCGGTAATGGGGAGCCCCACAGTGGCCAGGAGGCAGAGGCGACGGCCTAAATGGACCCTTCCAACTCTTGTCACTGCAGCTACTGTCTAAGCAAATCGCGGCCAGCCCTTTCAGCGCAGTGCTCGAGCTACCGTGCCGGGCCGACCAGGTGGACTAGTCCCCTGGGGACCCTTCCCTCCCGCTGCCTCTCGGGCCGCCGTGGTTCATTTATGCCGGCGCTAGAAGAGGTCCCATCAAACTTCGCGAATGAGGCGAGGGCTTCGTCCCCTTGGCCGGGCTGCGAGCGGGGAGTTCCTGTCTACCTGCCCCTTCCTTCCTTCTCTTCCTCCCGGCGTTCCCTTGGGGCTGCAGCGTAAGCAAAGTCTCCGGGAGGATGGACGGAGCAGCGGCGCCTCTTTCTCTGCCTCAGCCCGCCGCCCGGCAAGGCAGAGAGGCCGCTTTCTTCCCCGCTCCTTCCCCACCCCGGCTGTAGCCCCAGTCCCGGCCGGCCTGCCATTGGCTTAGCGGCCCCATCCGGGCATTTGGCGCATCGCTGCTGCTCAGCCCGAGCGCTCCCAATATGGCGGAGGTGAGCGGGGAAAGCGGGTAGGGGCGCTGGGGTCCGGCCGGTTCCTGGTCGAGTTTCGCGGCGGGGCGGCCCCTTCAGGCCGCTCCGGCACCCTTATAACTCCCTCCCGGTGGTCGGAGCCCCACCAAGGAGGCCTCGGGGGGCGGCTGGGGGTTCCTCAAGCTACTTGAAGCGGAGAAGCGCAGCCTGCGCGACTAGGCCGCGGCTGCCTCCGTCCGTCCGTCGGTCCGTCTGCCTCTAGCTGTCTGCTGAGCGCTGTACCGGTCTCCACCCACAGTCCCAGGTCCGGGAGCGGAGAGGTCTCCTTTCTCCGGTTCCGCGGGGGTCGGAATCCGGGATGGAGACTGTTTGGCTAGGGTGAGATGAGGAGGGAGGCGACGGAGCGGTGAGATTCTCCGACGGGCAGCCCGGATCTTTTGGCCGCTCCTTCTCAAGCTGTCCCTGTCACCTCTCGGGCGGGCGCGGCCGGGATGGGGCTGGTGTCAAGGCCCGGGTCTCGCGTCGGGGACGAGGCGGAGGAGTTGGAAAAAGAGGAAGCTTGGAGGGAGAGAAGCAACTTGGGGTGCTGAATGCGGAGGAAAAGGGAGGCGAGAAGAGGGACCGGAGGAGCGGTGGGGGTGCGAGTGGGGGGGAAAGCGATGGAGGGATGCTGAGAGCTGAAGAAGGGGGAGAAAGAAGTTAGAGGGAGAAATGAAAAAGAAAAGATGGGGAAGTGTGCGTGAGAGAGAGATTGAATAATTAGGAGGGGTTGCCTTAACATTTTCCTTTTATGACCACTTTTTCCAAATCTCTCTGGCCAGCCTATTTGTAATCTTTTTTTCCTCCCTCTCTTATTGCTTGTTCCAGGCTTCCTTTGGGAGTTCGAGCCCAGGTTTGTCCTGTTCAGTTCCTTCTTCTGTGATTCCGGCAGTGGGAAGCTTTTGGGTACGGCTAAGGGCCAGAGTACAGGCACATCTATCAAAGATGTTTTATATGTTTTCTTGATTATGTTAAAATGATTACTTCCTCCTTCATTGTCTCTAGTTCATGCTTCATGATCAGTTGTTTTATCTTAAAATCACCTGTTTGGTTCTTATTGAAAGTATGAAGCTCTTCGCCCTATATAGTTCTTGTGATCAGTTTCAAATTGTTCTGTTTGATTTTCCAAACATTTATTGAATATCCAAAAAACTTCAGTTTAAAATATTGTTGAATAAAATTGTTGCTTCAGCGATCTGCAGACCTCCTGCTTCTTTATTAAGCATGATATCTAGCATGCTTATTTGGAAGTAAATCATTTGCATTAGTTTGTATTTTGCAACATGAGTTAAAATCACAGTCTTGATTGCCAAATTTTCAGAAGTAAATTGGACTTTTTATAAGGTTGTTAATGTGGGCTTTAGACCTTATAACAATGCACTATTTTATTTGTACAAAGAAAAACAGTACAATAAAAGTAGGAAATGAGATCCGATTATTGGCTTTCTGTTCACTTAATGGAAATTTGCCATTTTTTGTGTCATTCAACTCTAATAACTTCCCCAATCCTCTTCCAAAAGTTCTGTCAACTCTTTGGAGTGTGTTTAGGGAACAAAGTTTCAGGGACAGTGGGATGCTCAACTAATAGATGCTGTTCCTTCAAAGAAAAATAAAAGCAAGTGTAAATGTATTTGGAAGTAAGTTTCACTGACAATAATGGGTCCCAACCATCCCTGGCTAGAATAGATTGTGTGTATTCCTATAAATATTGACTTAAGGAAAGTCCCATTGCATTGTGAAGCATTCATCCTTGATCTTAATGCTTCTTTAGTTTTAAGCAATAATGATAATTTCTTTCTTTACAGGATGTTAACTAAATTGAAATGTAATTTTATGAGTAGCAATAGAAGCAGAGTTACTTTTGTCAGTGAAAATAAAGTGCAATGTATTTAGTAATAAAATCAAAATTAAAAATATATCAGATATTTTACATACAACATATATGAACAGTTTTATAACATGTCTTTGATCAACTTGTTAGTACATTATATTTTAAAATGTTAACTAATTTGACTTAACATTTCTGGGTATAATTTTGGAATCAGCCCCTTTGAATTCAGGATAAATTCTGAATAGATAAGAGTAGAACTATGCTATCAAGGTATTCTTCCTTAAATATACATATTTAATAATACATGTAACATGTAAATATAAAACAATTTCAAAAGTACTTCAAATGCATTTTTCAGAAGAATTGGTAAAACATCTCTCTAATGTAATTATAATGCAGTGCTACACTAGAAATCTGATGTCTGGCGCAAGTTTGGATGGGTAAGATTCCCTCCACTTGCTGAGCATGATACTAAATATGTTTACTTGGGAATAAGTTCACTACAGTTCAGTAGAACTTTCTTTATGGGAAATGAATTGGAAATTCCAGCTTTTTTTAACTTGATCACCATGTTTTTCAGAAGTAATTCCACCTGATTGGACTGATAAGGTCCCCAAGATGGCTCACGACAGTAAGCACAGCCCTTGGTATGCCTGAAAAAAATGATGTGATAGATCTGTTGCTGTGTTCCAAATGTTGGCCATTTGTCTAAAACCAGTATTGGATTCTCTGAATCCAAACCTTTTTTATTTCCTAAAATGGCCCTGTAGATCAGGCCCATCAGCTACATTTGCTTGAGGGTGGCCTTGGTATTATCCATCTAGCAAACTTGGTATCATCCATCTAGCAGACTGAGGAAGTGGGACATGTCAGCGTTCCAAGTAATGCACCCGTAGAAAACAAACTTTGAGGCACTTGAGTGCCTCTGAGAACAATTTATTGGATACATCATTTTGGCACAAACTAGTGAAAGCCGACTCGGAGGTTTCCCGTGGCTTTCACCTAATGAAAAGTAAAAGTTTTCCCCTTTCCCCCAAATCACTGGTCACGCTGTCCCATCTAGGTGCTGATTGGTTGCTGGGTTACCGGATCCTCCTCTGGCCAGCCACCTGTTAGAATAACCTTGGTTCCTATAGGAAAACTTCATTGTTTTGGGTACAAAACCCCATCTAACTATTTCCCCCCCTCCCACTGCTGTGTGGCAACTCTGAAGCCTCCAAAATGGCTTTGGCCAGGCTCACTTCAGGGTTGACAACTGAAGTTTACTCCCCTCCCTTTAAAATTCATCTGCAGAGCTGTAATACCACTTTTTTAAGGAGTAAGCTCCATTAAAACATTATGGCTTACTCTGATAAAGACAGGCATAAGTTTATATTAATTTTATAATCATGATTCAAATTTATTGTTACTTAAGCTTTTTCATCTTACAATAGTACAGTATAAATTTTATTTAAGATCAATATTCAAAGAATCATTTAATTAAAAAAAATAACAAGCAATATCAGCTAAAGTTAAGCTTTATTGATCACATCAATTTTATATTTTCTATCAAGAATAAAGGCACTTTATCATGCTTAAATTTGGCTGGAATCTTATACATTTTAAATCCTTGAAATTTGATTATTAAATGTCACATATTTATCATCATTTCTATCATGATTGAAACACACTTTTATTAATTTGAATAAATAACTGTTAAGTGCCATACATAATCATTTTCAAAGAAAAAAATTCTAAAAAATAAAATAAGTTGTTATACATATACATATATATATATATACATACATTACTTAAAATTATAGCTTGTTTAGACGGTTAATTTTGACAGTTTCAGGTAAATTTGATTTTATGTCCAAGTGTAAATACTTTCCTTTAATGGGAAATGTACAATTTGAAGACATTCTATTAACTTCCAGCTTATTAAAAACAAGAATCATAAAGATTCACCTGAATCCAACTTGACTCCTGAGGTTATAAGAATCCATCCATGCTATATTCTTGACAAAAGGATGGAGTTTGGTCGCTACTGCCTTCTTCCCTGACATTTTTCAACCTTCCTATCTAGCTTAAATCCTTGAGATTTCTTGGTGGTCTCTCATCCAAGTATAAACTATGCTTATCTTGTCAAAATCACCCATAATCAGCTAGGTGTTTCTACCTGCCAATATGCATGATTTAAAAATTGCCATTCATTGTCAAAACATGTTTTTCTAAATCTGCAAAACAGTGTATAACCATCTTCCCAGAGCGATATCCTGAAGCCATTGGGGCAATATCTTCCAGAATTCCTAGTATTTCAGGGTCTAAAAAATAGTGTTTTGTACTGAGATTGTTCTATAAACACAGTAAGCTGTGGAAACCAGTACTAACGTTTTTAGGTAGCTTTAGCCCTTCCTCCAAAATGTATTAGCTTTAGAATTTGAACCAGTTCTTCAGATAAGTTGGCTATTTTTTAGCATTCTGAAATAGCACTATTTTCCTGATAACAAATTCTGTGAGCTTCCACATGCAAACTATTGTATTTATATCAGTTTCAGCACGTTCAGTAGTCCATGAAATCAAAATCAAGTAGCTAGGAAAATTATAGCTATATTGTATAGGTACAGTGGGGTTAGGACTGATGTAGCTAATACTAGTACAGTATAAGTGCAAATATGATTATTTCAATTTTAGTGCCTTTGACAAAAGCTGTAATGAAATCATTCTATTATGTCCGTTGTATATGTTTGCTCCAGGGAAGTCTCTTCCCTATTCCTGTAGAATTGTTTTAAAATAAGAAGCATTAATCTAATATTCTCTTTGATTTACTCTGCAGAATGTGCAGCTGTGCTTAAAATTCATGCCATGTTTGATACATGCTTGTTTGGGGGCATTTAATTCTTGAATTTTGGTAATATAAATAAGTTATTAGTAACATTTGCTAAAGATTGAAATTATCTTTTTTTAGTTGGCTCTTTGTCTTCTGAGGATCATGACTTTGACCCTACTGCTGAAATGTTGGTACATGATTATGATGATGAAAGAACTCTGGAAGAGGAAGAAATGATGGATGAAGGCAAAAATTTCAGTTCTGAGATTGAAGACTTAGAAAAGGTAAGAGAATGCATGTTTTTTTTTAAATTACATTTATATGCCGCCCTTCTCCGAAGACTCAGGGCGGCTTACAGTTCTTTGGGATACAACCCAGTGTGCTCAGCAATAGCCTTCATTTCATTGTATATGCCTGCTTATTACTAAGCGGCATTTTTACAAAGTCAGCTTATTGCCCCCAAGAATCTTGGGTCCTCAATTTACCTACCCCCAGAGGATGGAAGGCTGAGTCAACCTTGAGCCTGGTGGGATTCGAGCCTGTACTAATTGCAGGTAGCTGGAACTTAAGTGTAGGCATTTAACAGCCTGCACCACCAAGGCCCTTGAGACTTGTTCTCAAACATTGTTTGAAAATGCTGCATTCTACAACTTTTAAGGCAATTATTTACACCACTACAGTGATATAAATCAGGCCAATATATAAATTCTGGAAAACCTGTTTATATTAGCAGTATAAATGAGAGAAAGCAATGTCAGTACAACTTCTTTTTGGAATGAAGTATTAGCTCCAAAGATAAATAAAATTATTATATAATTTCATTGCATTTCCATGTAATGAAACATTGATTGCTTTGTGGCACTGTGTTCAGGTCTCTTGTTTGTTAAGAGAATACTTTTTGTTTCAATGTTAATGATGCAATGCTAGATTGTAAACTAATAGTTCAAATTGTTAAGGGATTATCAGTTTCAATAAAAATGAAGCATTAATAAATATTTTACCAATACCATAATTTCTATTTAATTATTTAAGCTACTTTGTTCCTAGCATGTGTGCAAAATCATATGGTCTTCTACAAATTGCAATCTATTTTCTCTTTATTTGAAAAAAAACCCACAGGAAGGAAGCATGCCATTAGAAGATTTGCTAGCATTCTATGGCTATGAATCTACTATTCCTGTTATAGCAAGTTCCAGCGCAGATAGTTCCCCAAGCGAACTTGCAGATGAGCTTCCAGACATGACTTTGGATAAAGTAAGTAAGTTTACCGGTTGCCTTAAAATGCAGGAGATTCCTATAGGGTCTATTATTATTATGATCTCATTCCACTGAGAGATTCAATTCTTTTATTACCTGAGCATGAATCTGACATTGATTATTCCTTAAATTTCAGCAGGATGTAGTTCTAGGCATATTTAACTTGAAAGCTACTTATGCAAAAGAGGTGGGATGGATATGTGAGCAAGCCTAGCTTTAAGTACAGTAGCAGAATTCAGAATGAAGACTGGGCATATCTATAGTACTGTAGAGCAGTGGTTCTTAACCTTTTTGAAAGAATCGCCCCCTTGAGCCATTGAGGAAGTTGTCATTGCCCCTCCCCAACATAACGCCCCCTGCCACCTCTTAGCATCCCCTGGCAGGCCAGGGCACTCACCACTGACTGTAGTAATGCCCAGTGGCACCTCCAAGTGGAAGCGGTGGCGTTATGTGCCACACATGTCCACCGCGGCCATGTGCCACCCGCCACCTCTTAGCGTCCCCAAGGCCAAGGGGGCCAGCAGAGGGGTGCTAAGAGGTGGCAGGGGGGCGGCGCGTCGAACACAGCCGCGGTGGCACGTAACGTGCCACTGCTTCCACATTGGAGGCGCCGGCACTGGAGCAGTGCTAGTCAATGGGTGAACCTGCAGGGCCAGCCAGCACCTTGAACGTGCCGTCGCCTCTTAGCGCCCCTCTGCCAGCCCCCTTGGGGACGCTAAGAGGGGTAGGGGCGTTCAAGGTGCCGGCCCTGCAGGCTCACCCCATTGACTGTTGTACCGCACCTGAACTGGCGCCTCGAATGCGGTAGCATATTGGGAAGAGCCACTGCCACCACTTTCCCAAAGTGCTGCCGCTCTCGCATTCTTTCTGTCTGTCCATCCGTCTGTCCGTCCATCCATCCATCCAAAAGGCCTATCTGTTTGCCTGCCTGCCTTCCTGCCTATCTACCTACATGTCTGTCTTTTTGTCTACCTACTTACCAATATAGATCTCTCTCTCTCTCCAATATATCTCGCTCCATCGCCCCATATCCCCCCCTTCTGTTCCTTCACCCCCATGTCGCCCCTTTTCGTTCCATTGCCCCCCTGAAAAACAAAATTGCCCCTTGGGGGGCAATATCGCCCAGGTTAAGAACCACTGCTGTAGAGTTTTCAAAATGTGTTATCAGTGCACAGTAAGATATTACAGCTTTGATGTAAACTTAAAGTAGAATGCATTATGGCAAGTACATCAAGTACGATTTTGTATAAGGGTTTTTTTTCTTTTTGTAAAGCAAGAAGATTTTTAAAAGCAGGTTTTTAAATATTGTTTGGGAAACTGGTGTTCCAACTATCCATTAGGTATGTAACGAAAATGTACATATGTATATAAATGCATTTAAACTCTGTCTTGTCTGTCTATCCATCTATCCACCTACCTACCCTACCTACTTACGTGCACACACAAATATCTACCTACACACACATATATACAGAGAGAGAGAAAAAGGAGTAAAATTTTCAGGGAAATTAATGTATTCTATATGATGGAAGCAGGTATTTCATAGAAATTAATACAGAGGGTTTTGAATGATTTCTTAAAAGTAGCTTTTTAAAAAACATCACTAGGATGAAATTCAAAGGAAATAATAGTTATAAAGAGATAAAGAATAATCTATAAATAATATAGATTAGAGCAAAGGATTTCAAACTAAACTTTTCTTTCTATAAAAATACCCATATTTATTTTGTTTTGAAGCAGAAGGCAGGGGTGTCAAACTCAAGGCCTGTGGGCTGGATCCAGCCTGTGGGGTACTTAGATCTGGCCTGCAGGGCCATCCTGGAAACAGAGAAGGACCAGCCCGTGGTGCCTCTGCCCAGTGAAAACAGAGCCCGGGAGGGCCGTGCACAACCCTCCCAAGCTCTGTTTTTGCTGGCAGAGGGTTGCAGGAGACCCTTGCAGCTGAAAACAGAGCTAGGGAGCCTATTTCCACTGGCAGAGCGCTTGGGCCACCATAGGCGCCCCTGACATGAGTGATGTCAACCTGGCCATGCCCTCCCCAGCCCTCTGTGGTCAAACACAACCCTGACACGGCCCTCAGTGAAATCAAGTTTGACACCCCTGACAGAAGGTAATACCAGTAACATTTGCATGAAAAGGATTCTAGAGTGAGGTAGTTATATGACATTTTACTCAAAAGTAGATTTTGCCCAAAGGAAAAGAGTGTTGACAAAAATTGCCTATGATTGACTTGGAGCTGATTGTTATGTAAGGTGTCGGGAAAAATGTTTAATTCATTGATATTTTTGTTTTACATAAAAAGTATAGTCCTTAAACCAGACAGACAACCATAACAATTTTACAGTTTCTAAAAATAGACAGAGAATAAATAGGCAAGTGTTAAACTAAGATTCTCTTTCAAGTTTTTTTCTTCACAGATTGAGAAAACCAGTGTAATCTGATTGTAGCACTTCCATGATTGGAGAACAGACACATTAATCACTGAATCCAGTTCATCTCTCCACAGCCATTTAATGCCCTAGTATACATTAACACACTACTGTAATCAAACAGCATTGCACATATTTTTTTCTATTTTTTTCATGCAGAGACAGAGTTTGTTGGAGGATTTTAAATGAAGGATGAGGCATATCAGGCACTTCTGTCCCACCTGTTAATTTTAATATTACAACTTGAGGTGAAAAATCACGCTGAATTGCTGCCTCCCCTCCCAGCTCTGGGTTGTTGTTGAATCAGAACTCTGCTTTATTAGTTAATTCTTCAGGACATGAATGATACTAATGATTGATTCTTTTGGTTATAGGAGGAAATAGCCAAAGACCTTTTGTCAGGAGATGATGAAGAAACACAGTCTTCTGCTGATGATTTGACACCATCAGTTACTTCACATGAAACAACAGATTTTTTTCCTCGACCTTTAAGATGTAAGAAAATATAATCAGTATTCCAAATTAGCTATATTAAAATTGTGAGACCTTTAGTCATCTGTCTTGATTTGAAGAACAAAATCTATTGCATTTTCAAAATTTTATTTTCTTTCTAATCCATTTTGTTGTACTAAATGGTTGTAAAAATAAAGTGAAGAATTTCATTGGTGAGTTCTAACATGGTGCCAGAGTGAAGCTATGTAAAAGGAGAGAACTTCTCCTTCAGAGGATTATGACTCTATCTATGGCAACCCATAGCTCTGTGACAAGAAAACCATGCTGTTTACAAATGAATACCAACTGAACTTTTCTCTGGTTTCATCTGAACTTCTTCCTCCAAATTCAGTCCCTTACACTTACGGTCTCCATATTATGGTTTAAGACACATAGAACATCTTTTACATGGCCTCAGTCTCAATGAAAGGCAACCAACAAAACAATCAATGCTATTTTTAATCTCTACTGAACTTGAATCCTGTTTAAAAGAGCTAGACAATTAGCTTTCTTTAGGATCTTCTTTAACAGTCCACACCATGTTCTCAACATCGTTCCCTAAGAAATATTGGACACAGTTAGGCACAATTCATCTAATATGGCTAATATATTCCTTAAGAGCAGGCAGCATCACAGCTTCTCTCTGGGTACATTTATCACTTACTTGGGTTCTACAATCCCAGATCACATTGTCTCTGTAACCCCATTCATCTCACGGATTCTGCCCATCCAGACTTGAACCAAAATAAGCAATTGTACCTACAAAGAAGCAAATCTTAGAAAATGTGATGAAATCTGTAAATGTAAATTAGAAATGTAAGATTGTTATAAAAAGCATTATTTAGCCAGAATGTTAGGGCCAGGATTTTGCATGAATTCATTCTGATAGGTGAAGTGCATGTTGGTATGCCCAAAATAATTCGTGATTGGAATGCTGTGATTTTGTTTTTAGTGTTGTGGAATGCCTGGAGTTACATTTCTGCAAGTTAGGTGACCATGCATTTTGATTGAAAGCTATGTAACTGGCATGAATATTTGTGATTAGTTATTTTTCTCCAGAATTTTTAGATATTGATTTGCTGAAGATAAAACATATATAAGGTTGGGGAGGGGAGAGCTTGCTGTTTTGCTTATAGTCAAATTTATAATTCTGATGTAAGAATTAGGAGTTTGCAAAATGTTTCCATTTCCAAAAGGTTCTCACTATCTTAAAAGTGTTTTGATGCTTTTCAAGCAATTTTGGAAGTGTGTAGAGATATAAACAGATGTTACAGGGCCTCTTCTATGTTTCCATCATCCACAGTCATCTGATTGGAGTGATATAGAAATGTAGTTACTAAATAAAGCACTTAGCTGTGAAATGGGCTTTGAACATGGGAACATGTACAGAAGTTGGACGTGATTTGAGGAGAATGTTTTATTTCAATATTACATTAAAATATTAAAATAGTTGTCTGTTAACACTCCTTTTCTAATTGTAAAAAGCAAACACTACCTGTGATGGTGATAAAGAATCTGATGGTGAAGATGTGGAAGTAGATACTGGTAATTCATCTGAAGATTTACGAAAGGTAATTTTTAAATGATCTATAGTAATGTATAATTTTTGTATGTGTTCTATATAGTTAAAATATGTAAAGACTGAAATCAAGAAGTATAAAATGCCCTAGAACTACGTTTATTGCTGGCCTCAAAGCTCCAAAATTATATTTGCCTTTGAAAGTGTTTTACTTCCCCATTTCAACTGTAATCTAAAGAGCAGGAGATCTGCCTGAGTGTATTGTTGCTAAAGGACAATTTTGTTGTGATCCCAGTATGAGCCTGGAAATATTTGTGGATATGGATCTTAAGAAAAAACAGTGTTCAAATCCTGGTCTTTTTGGTTCACAAATATATATCATAATGAGATATGTATGGTTACAATACCACATGTTCTAATTTTTTCAGGAAATAATGATTGGTTCACAATACCAGGCTGAAATACCACCTTTCTTAGGCAAAAGTTGCAATGATGAAAAAGGTAATTAATATTTTTTTATTAAATGGTTAGATTTCAAAATAATTGTTTAAATATATTATCAATTAAAGTAAAAATTAAAACATCAACAGATTGAAGTTCAATATCATGAGACATGGAATATTTGGTTATCTTGAACTTAATTTATGCATTGTTTTTGAGTGTTTAAATGAAGTATGCTACATTTAAAAATATTAAAAAATTGCTAAGAATTTCAGTAAAGACCACATTTTAACATGCCTGCTGACGAAAGGGCTATCTGTTACTTCCAAATATCTATTAAATGAGAAAGGATATGATTGTGTTTGTCATCTATATCAGGGGTTGCCAACCTTTTGGACCTCAGGGACCACCAAACTCACAATTTTAAATCCCACAAACTACTAATATGAATTTTGACTGACAGTGGCTTGCTGATGTTTTCCCAGGGTCTCTGCAGAAAGCAACAGAGACCCTGGGACAATCCCAAAGAAAGTCTGCAGGAAAATTCCCCACCCCGTTTTGCTACCGATCGATCGTTCTTTATTTGGGATGGCAGGATACCGTCTCCAGCTCCGTTCTCAGGGGGAGAGAGAAAGAGAGAGAGAGAGACTTTTGGCTTCATGCAAGGAAAGCAGCAGGAGCAGCAGAAGTCTTTCTTTCTCTCCCCCAAACTCCGCCAGAAATGAGTCTTTGTGAGGCACAGCCTCTTGGAGCAGGATTCCTTGCAGGGTTCTAAAGACTCATTTCTGGCGGAGTTTGTGGGAGAGAAAGAAAGACTTTTGCTGCTTTCCTTGCATGCAGCCAAAAGCAGAAGAAGAAAGAAGCAGAAAGAAGCAGCCCGGTGGCCAGGCCAGACGTGTGGGGTGAGTGGGGCAAGTTCCCCCCTCCGCCCTTTCCCCCCTCCCCACTACCTCATGTTCACAATGCAAGCGATGCAAGCCTTGTGTTTCCACGGGCCATGTGGGCAGCACAGCCTTGTGTTCCCGCACAGCCTGGATTAATTGCTTTGTGGGTGACATTTCTCTGAGGACCACCAAAATTTTCTCGCGGACCACCAGTGGTCCCCGCCCACTGGTTGGTGACCACTGATCTATATAATGGTGTGATTACACAGACGTTGCAAATGACATATTAATTTATATCATGTGAAATCTCATTACATAAAAGTTATAAATCACCATAAATGTGGTAAATTAAGATAAATTTAACTACTGTGACTGGATTACTACAGATGCAACAGGCTTGTATATCCTTTCAGGAGTTATCTGGGTAGAAATGCAGTTTTTTACATCTGAGGTCTGCTAATTGAAATTTTAATTTATTCAGACATGATTATTACTTTAACATCTTTAGCCAGTCACCGGTCCCATTTCATGCTCTCCTTGACCTCTAACTGATGAATGGGAATATATGGGGGTACACAATTTAAAATATTAGATAAATATGCAGATATAATCGAGAATAAAACTCTTCTTTACAGTATAAGACCAAAAATTCTTATCAATAAAAAGGCAGTAATTATAATTCCATTTATTTAGTTAACTGTAGGTGGTATTTGAAGATGACTAAATTGTGAGGGTTTCTGGACTGTTCATAGATTAAATATTAGCATCTCAGTCACATCCTAACAGTTGACTTTGACATACATTGGACTACAGGCAGTCCTCAAGTTACAATGGCATTTAGGACTGGAATTTCTGTTGCTAAATGATGCAGTCATAAAGCGTGATGTCACATGGCTGCATCTCTTAGCAATGACAATTTCTGCAGTCCCCATTGCTGTCATTAAATGAGAGTTGTAGAACATCTCCTCTCAACTTCCTGCTGGCTTTCAACAACCAGAGTCAGTGGGGAAGCCAGCAGGAAGTTGCTGCTGCAGGGTGGGGGAGGGAACAAAGGGGTGATTGGGTGGCCGTAGAAGGGACACACAGGCGTAACAGCACTTGGGGGTGGCTATTGCCAAATGTGTAAAGGAGTATGACTGGTGGGGGAGTTGCAGCACGAAAGTGATTGGGTCTAAGAGTGGCTGTTGCTGGGTGGGAGAATGCATACAAGTCGCAGTGGAGATGTGATGTGGCACGGCAGGGCTTGGAGTTGCTGCTGGAAGGAACAGGGTATGTGAGTGTCTGGAGAGGCAGGGCTCCAGTGCTATGAGGCCCTGCACTGGATGGGGGATAGAAGAGACTTCTCTCCATCATTCCTACCATCCTCCCAGAACCAATGAAGCTTCTTGGATGAGAAGCACAACTTCTTGTTTTTCTTCCTCAAGGAAAAAATAGTCCAATAGTTGCCTTTTGAAAAAAGCACCTTTGAGTTCATTGAGTTATTTGTAAAAACAATAAAGACATAGTTTAAATAAATAAATAAAATTCTAAACATGAATTGATTATTTTCACATATCTTTGTTTTATTTTATACTTGATCAAGGTATAGAAAAATACTTTCAATTATTTTAGTATTCAATTTGATGCATGCTAGAATTTTCAAAAGATACAAGCAAGCTTTCTTAGAGTAGGAAAAGAACTTTTCTTCCTATATAATCAATTTTTCATATTTGCATTGCTCTTTTATTTTAGATAATCCTGTGGCAGACTTTCTACTGGCCACTTAAGTATTTAGTAATTATTCATTATAATAATCTAATATTAAGTTGCCAGTAGAAAGTCTGCAAGATTAAAAAAAAGATGAAGATTACAAAAAAAAATAAGGTGCTTAAACATTTTCATAGAAAAAAGTATATATGGTTCTTTTTTAATATGCTATTTTTAAAATGTTATTAAACATTTTATGTTACTTTAAATTTAAAAAATGCTGCAGTTGATATTTTTGAAAAACAAATCTTAATATTTGTGGTAACATATATACTAAATAGCAGGAATACAGATAGTCCTCAACTTACAACAGTTTGTTTAGTGACTGTTCAAAGTTACAACAGCACTGAAAAAATATGAGTTATGACTGTTTTTCACAGTTGTGGCCTTTGCAGCATCCACCATGATGATGTGATCAAAATTCAGATGCTTGGCCACTGGTTCATATTTATGACAGTTGCAGCGTCCCAAGGTCATGTGAACACCTGCAAACTTCTGACAAGCAAAGTCAATGGGGAAGCCAGATTCAGTTAACAACCAGATTACTAACTTATCAACTGTAGGGATTCACTTAACAACTATGGCAAGAAAGGTCATAAATTCACTTAACAAGTGTCTCACTTAACAACAGAAATTTTAGGCTCAATTGTGGTCGTAAGTCAAGGACTACCTGTATAATAATATAGCTTCTCAGAAACATTGTGGAAAATGAGTATGTGTATCCTTAAGAACATTGAAGAGATATGACAACAAATATCCCAGAGAAGTCACAACTAAAACTTTTATCATACCAGAGTGTAGGTCATAAAATGTTAGTTTTAAAGCAGATTCTTATAAATTGTATATTTCTTTGCATATCTTACTCTCCAGTAATATATGCAAAGAATTGCTAAGGATTTCTGGATTGCTAGTCAGTTGGTCTCATCAATATTTCAATATTTCTTAATAGCATATGAAAATGAGGACCAGCTACTTTGGCAACCGGATATTATTTCAGAAAATAAAGTTAAAGAGTACCTTTTTGAAACTTCTGTAAGAACTGGAAATGAAAAAATAATTGGCAGAATTCCTGATGGAGTGCATACCCGGGACAATGAACAAGTATGTTTTAATCTTATTTCTGTACAATTTGCCACTCTTCACTCTTTTTTTATTCTTAGGCATGCAAAATCAAGTATGTTTGCTTCCCCCCTATTTTTAAGCTAATATATTTCATATCTATATCACATCTTATTCTTTGGCTTTATATAAAGGGTTAAAGTTACTTTGTTTATGGAAGGATTTAGTTCATTGTTGCTTCCCAGATGAAGACCTAGATTGCTGGGAGAATACGCTGACTCTGTAAACCACTTAGAGAGTGCTATAAAGCACTATGAAGTGGCATATAAGTCTAAGTGCTTTGCTATTGCTGCTGCTGTTTTGAAACAATGGAGATCCAAGGAGATTCTGGCCAGAGGAGGGATGAAGGGGAAGCTATGTTCATTGATTTATCTTTTTCCTATGGGGCATCTCTCAGTGTTCTAAATAATATTTTGTCCTTTGCTTCCCGCCCCCCCCAGTCACTCCATTTACATGGGAGGTTCATCTCATTGATTGCAGGAGGAAGATAACTTTCTCCTCACCTTCTGTTAGTGATCTCTGGCAGTCTGTTCTGGAGAATTGAAGGACCTTCCAAAATAGTGCAGAAAGTAGTGTTCACTTAGCTTCTTCCATAATGGTTTACCAGTAGGATCTTTCTGCTGGATCAGCAGCATTTAGTGGTTGGAAGAGGTTTTGATCCAGCCTGTTTACACTCTATACTGTTTTATTTGAAGTGGATAAATAACCTTGTAATAGAAACATTGGACTGACAATGAGATTACAGCTGCTGGATTGTGTATGTTCCTTTTGACTGGTTGAACAAGAAATATTGCAATCTCTACTAGGCACTCTATGAACTCTTCAAGTGTGACCACAATCTAAAGGAAGCTATTGAGAAATACTGTTCAAATGGAAAGACATCACAGGGTAAGTACTCTATCAAGAGGTTTATATGTTAAATACTGTTAAATCATAAAGATCAGACATGGATTGTGATGACTGTGTTATTCAGTACAGTTCCTTGTGTTTTTGTAATACCTGAACAAACTGCAGCAAAGTAATCAGAATGATGCAAGAGTAACAGCTGGAATGTTCCACATAACATTCATCAGACATTCACCATTCTTTATCATTGTTGCAATACTAGTCAGATAACAAGAACACTTGAAACAATGACATTGTATGAAATATACAGTTATGTATGCATGACCTCATCATTAGCCATAAGTGTTCTTCCCTGCCTATTGAATTCCTGCTGCAGTGATGGAATACCATTTCTGCTTATGGCTTACTATTATTGGCTAAGTTCGCACTTCAGCCTAAGATATAAACTACAGCTTGCAAACCATAGTACCTTCCAAGCACAAGGTAATCAAATAAACCATGTTACATCCACTCTGGGTAGGTCATCAGTTGGGCTGATTCCACATGTTGTGGTTTACTTTGCTGTATGAACCAGGCGAGTTTGTTGAAAAGGTTTTCTTTATTTTTCAACTGTTGAGACCAAATGCTTGTTGATTTGTCAAAATATCAAATGCTCATTAGTTTCTATCTTACTCTCCCTCTTAAGATATGACAGCTTGGACAGAAGAAGAATGTAGAAACTTTGAACATGCACTTCTAATATATGGGAAAGATTTTCATCTTATACAAAAAAATAAGGTGAGCAGATATAGAAATAATTTATAAATGATAAAGTTGTTAACATTTGAGTAGTTGGACAGAATATGTAAAATAACAAACAGCATATTTTTGTCAACCAGTTTTGATTAAAATGTATTAGACAGAGAAATATATAAAGAGGGAAGGAAAAAGGACAAAAGGGGGTAAAAGAGTAGGATACAAATGAGTAAACAAGGGATTTACAATTTTATAGACATTATAAGTATATAATTAATTGGTCATTTGCATGTGAGTTATCCATCTAGTAAATGAGTGTGCCTCTTTTTATATTTTTAACTAGCTGCTATACTCACAAGCATGTTTTGCTGTTTCATACAAACATTAAATTATCACTTGAGGCTTTTCGAAAATAATTTTATTATGCAGAACTACTTAAAAAAATGAAAGTATATTATGAATAGTGTATAATTTCAAATATTTCAAGGAACTTGAAAATTAATGATTTAAATAAACCAACTCCAAAAACATTCATTATATTGATGTCCTTTGCTATGGTTAGATCACTTCCTTGTCGACTGTGGATCATGAACTTTCTGGACTTTGCAAGAGCAGCGAATCCATTAGATTTGTCTATGTAAGCTCCTAATGGATCTAAAGAGTTTGCAGAGGTCTTTGGGGATTTCAATGATAATGTGACAGTTCAGTCTTGCACTTGGTCAACTTGGAATAACAAAGGCAGCCAAAGTGCTGGATGAGAATACTCTTGTATTCTAAACCCAAGAAATGATCTGGTTTTCTGAGAAAAGGGGAAATAAGCAAGTGAAAAGGTCTCTAGAGCAAACCCATAGTGTAAACCAAGAAACAAAATACCATGAAGCCCACAAGATGGTGATAGTAGTGAGGAAGTGTCAGTTCTTTTCTGTAATTTTTACAGCTACAGACTCCTGCTTGGTGAATAATAGCAACCCTTTGAGGAAAGATAGACAAATGCCTTCAGGCATATTGGAAAGGTTCTTTATTTGTTTGTGACTATAATCACTTATGTCCACTCTGGGTAGGTCATCAGATGGGCTGTTAAGTGAGGTGATGTCCTTTGTTGTAGTCTGGGGTTCCTTGGAAATTGAGCCTAGGAAAGTGGATGGAGTTCTCTACAGTATAAATTCTGGTTTCTTTGGCTAGTTACACAAGACATGAGCAACTAAATCTGAAGATAGCACTTTACAGTGCTTTACAGCCCTCTCTAAGCGGTTTACGAAGTCAGCATATTGCCCCCAACAATCTGGGTCCTTGTTTTACCAACCCTAACCCTAACCCCTCCCCCTCCCTCTCTCTCTGTCTCCCTCTAAATTGTGAATCATCCAAATTCTGGAACTCTGAGGCTTAACCAGATCTATAAAGATATATTTAAAACTATGACATTTTATTAAGAAAAGTATTTTAAGAGATAAAATAATTATTTTAGATTCCCTCCCACCCCCTCACTTAGCATTGCTCTTATAAGAATTAAGTGCTTTGGGCAAAAAATTTTAAACATAGATTTTATTTGTAATTTGTGCACTGTAAAACTGTGTATTGTATGTGCATACGACCAAAACACTCTGTAGGAAGTTCTTGAATCCTATAGTCAGGGACAATTATAGTTTTAGTCGATTAAATAAGATTATAGTTGTTCTGATTTTGCCACTTAATGTGTTATGAGTAGATTAAATTTATGAATACCTGAGTAAGATTTAACCCATATTTAGAAGAGAGTGCTTTCTGTTAGCCATCCGGTTAAGGAAGAAGATAAAGACTATTGGAACATGCTATAACAAACTTAAAATACTTGGACAGAAAACCACCATTTTACGTTACAGAGAGTTCTCAATTTATGATCACAATTGAGAGCAGAATCTCAGTTCTTGAGCAAGCAGTCGTTAAGTGACACATCATTGACTGCTCCCTCAGCTCTCCCAATTGCAGTTATTAAGTGACTTTGTGGGTCTTTTTTTTTTTAATTACATTTATATGCCGCCCTTCTCCGAAGACTCAGGGCGGCTTACAATTTTTGGAGCACAACCCAATGCGCTCAGCAATAGCCTTCATTCCATTGTATATGCCTGCTTATTACTAAGCGGCATTTTTACAAGGTCAGCTAATTGCCCCCAACAATCTTGGGTCCTCAATTTACCTACCCCGAGAGGATGGAAGGCTGAGTCAACCTTGAGCCTGGTGGGATTCGAGCCTACAGTAATTGTAGGCAGCTGGATCTTAAGAGCAGGCATTTAACAGCCTGAGCCACCAAAGCTCTTTTAAGTTGGTAGAGTCTAAGATAAGGAGTATGGGGGTGCATTTGGGGAAGGCCCATGCATACCACACATGGAATCAGGAGTGTGCTGCACTGCTTTAAGTCCTTTTGTTCCAACACTGTTGTTGAATTTTGAACAGCTGCTGAACAAATGGTCATAGATTTAAGACTATCTGTAGTAAATTCATTCTTTGCTTCAGTTCTAACAGCTGATATATTTGCAGGGGTATCATACTGGAATCAAACTAGTAATTCATAGTTTTCCAAGTATTAACAATTTGCCAAGTATTTTATCATTTGTACTCTTTCCCCATAAGAATTTACCACAAGTATTAAGCCTATTTTTTCTGTCTTTAGGTGAGGACCAGGACAGTTGCTGAATGTGTAGCATTTTATTACATGTGGAAGAAATCTGAACGATATGATTACTTTGCTCAACAAACAAGATTTGGAAAAAAGAGATACAACCACCATCCTGGAGTCACGTAAGTTGAAAGACTTTGGAAGAAGATTTGTGCTTAATATCTCTTTCAGAATTTCTCACAATTAATAGTAGTTCATCATTATACTTTCCAAATGGATTTTGTTAAATAACCCCTCTATCATCACTTTCTTGCAGGGACTATATGGATCGGTTGGTAGATGAAGCAGAAGCTTTAGGTGGTGCCGTTTCTTCAGCCATAATGTCAAATAATAGACTAGAGCCCATTCCTGATCAACAACTAAGCCTCCTGAATTCGATCACTGCCAATGATTTGACAGGTAAATTAAAAGGTAAATTAGAAGAGCTTAGTCTGACTATAGGTCGGGGAAATGGTTACATCTTGTACAACATCTTTTTTTTTGTCTTCTAGCACTGACCAACAGCGTAGCTACAGTCTGCCATTCTACAGATGTGAACTCAGAAGACGCCTTCCCACCTCTGGACAGTTTGCCCCGAACAGCAGTTAATCATGTGCCTGTCGTAACAGAAGATTTGCTTAACTTGCCTAGTAATGGTGAAAGTGATTGTTTTAATTTATTTGAGACTGGATTTTATCATTCTGAATTAAACACCATGAACATGTGCGGTGAAGAATCTGAAAGGCCTGCCAAGAGATTGAAAATGGGAATTGCAGTCCCGGAGTCCTTCATGAATGAAGTTTCAGTGAACAACCTGGCTGTTGATTTTGAGAATCATACACATCATATTACCAGTGCCAAAATGGCGGTCTCGGTAGCTGACTTCAGCAGTCTATCGGCAAATGAGACAAATGGTTTTATCAGTGCCCATGCGTTACACCAGCACACTGCCCTCCATTCAGAATGAATTCAAGCAGCAAATTAAAGACAGTGAACACTGTTGGCAGTTTGTGGTAAACTTGATGAGTTGATCAGGTTTGCTTAGTCTTTCACTGGAAGTTTGAACTATATGACATCAGTGATGTCTTTATGTACAGAACTATATCTTGATTTATCAAGAATAATTTCACTTTTTTTTCCAATCCATAAATGTGGAAACTTCATATAATATCTAGCAGAGTTCGGGACTAAGAGAACTATGTGATGCAGCTTTAAACTCTGCTTCCTTTCTTTTTAAACCCGTAGAGAGACTGCTGTCTCAAAACCAGCACAGAAGTTCTGAACTTAATAGAATGGGTTTTTGTTCTAGGTTGCTTCTGCCCTAATGGATGCAGTGGAATCACATTTGTTTACAGGTACAAGTTCTGATCCTTGCTTAATGTAGCATTTTAAAAAAAAATCAAAAGCAGGGAAACATTTCTTTAATTTAAACTGCACAACTACACAAAGATATTTTAAAATGGAAGCTTCTGTCATCTGATATTAAACCAGAGCACTTCAGTTTACAAAACAACAGATTCATCTTGGTGGATACTAGCACAAAAGACAGTAAGAGCAAAGTCTGAGGAGAAGCTTAGGTGCTCTTACAGGCCACGGCTACCTTACACAAAAACAGTTATACTGTCCAAAGGTTTTGTGTACTTTTAACATTGGCTGAAAAAATGTGTATTGTTTGAGCTGGGGTGGAGGATATCTATACTTCTGAGAATAGAATCTGAAAACATCAAGTATTATCTAACACTGCTTAAAGCCACTAAGAATGATACAATTTCCTCACTTCACTAATGAATTACATCTTGGGGTTTCTCTTTACTTTAGAACATGGCAGTTCAAAATAGCATGAAAAATTCTAGATTAATAGATGGTGATGATGCAATGGATCTTTGAATCATTTTCAGCCATTACTGTAGTTTTCTTCCTGGATTTATTCAGACTTAAGTATGTTAATATTCCAGAGAGAAATCTTTGACAAGATTGTTCTGTGTTGAAGGATTTGTGAAAGTTCACTAAAACTGATTATCAATTATAAAACTTGCCAATGTTACACTGACACTTATATATATTTAATTTTGTTACAACTGATTTTAAGGTTTTTTTTTCAGTATTGATAGTAAATTGCTTCATAGTTGTATATCAAAAAAGGACACCTTGGTTAATAATTCAAAAGGAGTGTACTTTATATTTCTACAGACTGTATTAGCATCTTGAGCAACAGCAGAGTGCTGGGAATCACTATCAAAAGTTTTGAGTTTCTCAAATAGCACATTTTAACCATTCTAAGAATTAAATTACCACGTATATATGTTAATGGTGATCTGTTGTAAAATATACATCTGAAACTTGTCAGTCTAATACAGTACACAATAATGGTAGCCTTGGCCCTGGGTCATATTCTGATTCTTTCAGTCAAATTGTCAGCTTCCTGTTGCTGTAATTTGTGCTGAATGCTGTATCTTGTGGGGGTTTTCTCTTACTCAACACCTCTTATTTAATTTTGTAAAATACTGGCCGTATTTTTTCCTTTGGTTATACATTCATTTTATCAGTTTTTCCAGTGGCTGGTGTGTCTAAAAATCATCACACAAAATGTATGAATGCTTATACCAGTTGCACTTAAATGAACACACCCATTCTCATCAACTGATGCAGTACTATGTTCAGTTTATCTATGCATTGCTGGGGTCTTAATGAAGACCGAGACAGTCTAGTTTCTCGTCTAAAGTTTTGATTGTCAGCAAGTTAAATGGACACTTTAGTTATTTAATAAAGACTTTTGACCAAAATTCTAAAAATGGTATGAGAGAACAATGAATTCTGGCTAGTTTTAATATTTTTAATTGCTGATCTAATTTAGCCTATTGGCTAGCTAGCTGGTAATGTTTACTTTTAATTCCTTGTTAAAATGAGGCAATAATTTGCAAGATTATGTAAATATGTACATTCTGCATATCTTTTTAGATATCTATTTCAATATTTTCTGACTACTTCTGTGTATAGTAACATTTTGTGCATGCTTGATGTGACATTCATAAATTTGTACCACTATGACTTTATTCATGTAAAATAGCTATTTATTGAATTTTTCTTTTTAAAAGCTGGATTTAAAACTGTTTCTCTCTATTTTAAACATTTTACTGGAGAAATTGTTACTGTTTATTAAAAGAATTGCGTTTGAATCAGAATGCGGCTGGCTAAATTGCAGCCATGTGAAAACTATATTGCATTGATTCATTATAGGTAAAGCACAATTCTTCTAACAAACCGTGATGACTTCTTTGTTCATTGCTGAATATATTCTCTGTTCTCCCTTGTTCTCAATCCATTCGTATAAAACAAAAATTCATGGTGGGCATTTGCAGTTTGTAGAGGTATCGCTTACAGGAACTCCAAAAGAACATTAGATTCACTTGGATGTGCAACTGGTGCTGCAATAGAGCAATACTTCAACTTTTGTTAGCCATTTCATCTTCATTGATAGCTTTTAAGTGTTCATTTTTCTTCTTTATGTAGACAGGCCCATCTTACCCACAGACTGCATTATATTCTCCAAAGTATTGAGCTCTGTACTGTTAGATTTTGTGCAGTTTTTCTTTGAAAACCAATAATCGGATCCATGTTAACTTCACATCCAGTAGTGCATTAGTGATACTATTTAATTGAAACAAACTCTTTGAATGTAAATTAGTGGATAGCCTAACCACTAGAAGACTGCCCAGTGTTACAAGCACAGTGTTATAAATGGGAAAGTGAATGTGCAAATAATCATGATTATGATTTCCCATGGGAGTGGAGTATTCTAGTTATTGTTTCAGGCCAGTTGAAGACTGCAGTCCACCTCCAAGAAATCAATCATGTCCACCATTACTAGGTTCAAATTGCTTCACCCTGTGCATAAATTAGTGACAATTGCAACCAGTTTTAATATCTGATGCTTAAGAGGAAGTTGCTATTGTCGCATTGGTTTTAATATTTGTACATAAACACTTATTTTTTTTGAACATTATTTTGTATTTGTTGTATTTTAATATCTGGTGTACAGTTCCAGAAATAAATGTCTGGAAACCTTTTTTTTCTCCTATGAAAGTTTTCCTCCTCCTGCAACATTATTTGTCCCTTTAGACAATCTTTGGACAAAGATTTTTAAAATGTATTATCAAATACTCCATTTGCAACTGACAAGAAATGGAAACTGAATGACAAAATCTATATTAATACTATGGAAAAGACTATGGGAAAAAGAATGCCATTTGCAAAAAGGATCAATATGACCTGTTGCTGAGAAGAAATTGAAAACAGTATTCCAACAGATCTCCATATAGAAAGGAACAAAGGATCAAGATGGTACTATTATGCTGCTTGTGTTTCTATTTTTTCACACTTTACGGAGGACCTTCCCATGGCAGTTAGGCATGCCAGAAGATCCATGTTATATCTCTTACAGTGTTACCAACATGATAGTCCTTGAGAATGATACCAGTCTGGTAACTTTTTGCCTTTTGGAGTGGAGTTTTTGTTTTTTTGTTTTGATTAGTGCAACATCTAATAGATTAAAACATTCATAACTACTAATGAGTTGCAATACTACCTGCCCAAAGTTTAATTTGCTGTAATGAAATTTCAGAACAGTAGTAGTAGTACCCACTGTAAACTCTGCTGTCCCACTCATGCATGCACATGCACACCACGGGTGTAAGGAGTCAAGGCTTCCAAGACTGAATTGTATTCCTCAGCAATTCCCTGTGCTGGCACCAGTTCAACCCCAATGAGTTCCACAGGCTACCCAAATCAAGCCAACGCCAGTCCTCAAGGCAAGTCTAGCCCACTAGGCAAAAGCAAGGTCCCAAGACAAAGGCAAGTTCCAAGACAAAGGCAAATCCACAGGCAAAGGCAAGGGCAATGGCTGAAGAGACACACAGCAAGGAAATGAATATGTTCCTAACATTGCTTCCATTTATCTGCTGTACTAAATAGCCAGTTTCTGGTGCAGCCTGTCAAGAGGGGTGAGGCTGCTTCCTTATGAGTAATCAGGCTGATCTCTGCTCCTGCCTTTTCTCTGCCCTACATGTTCTTGGATCAAGTGCAGAAGGCAGTTCCTCATCACTGACCAGCTGCACCTGCATGTTTTCCCCACCTAAAGCCTCAGTTTTAGCCTAAAGCCTAAAGGGATGTCCTGCAGCCGTGCTTCAGCCAAATCCCTTTCAGACAACTGCTTGGAGCCATTGACCAATTCCCCTCCAGATGTGCCTGGAATTGGTTCATCCTCTTCCAAGCTGACATCTGGAGAAGTATCTGGGAAGCGTCCGGGAAAGTCATCACATAAACATACTCCACTTTTTTTTTCATGACATGGATGTGTTTATTTGACAAGCTATAGTCTCTATAGATTCTCTAAAATTATCTGAATTGTGATTTCTAATGTGATGGAAGAAATATTAAATAAATAGGATGTAATTGCATACCTGAACCCCCCAAACATGATAAACCCCTGCTTTATACTATTATACACATGACCTAAAATAAAAGCTGAACAAATGTATTGGGTGTTCTTAGGTATCAGAGGTAAGCTTCATTAACTTTAATGGGAATAACATCAAGACAAACTTAGATTACAGTCTAAAAGTATTGAAGTAGACTTCACAAATATATGCATTAAGCAATTTATTTTTGAGCTATGAAATTTCAAAATCAACATACTGATGCATTTGCAATGCAATTTGGTAAATGTGTGATAGGTAGTACTCTTATCAAAAACTTTCTACAGAAAATATAGATATATCAACAGCTATCAACAATATTAATTCATTACATGGGGGATATTGTAGTATTTGTTGCAATCACACTGGAAAAAAGTTTTCAGAAATCTACCTAAATTCCACACCTTTAAAAATAGTTTGAAATGGACACAAACAAGATCTACTTTTAATAGGTTTGTTTTTATGTCTTTTTATTGGATTTAATGTATCAAAATCGATCTCAAAATTCATTTGGAAGCAAAACATTTATCTACTCATCTAAATCTTTTCTGTACAGAATTCCAAGGACTGTTGATGAGAATAAGGATTACTTTCTGCAGATATAAGTCTAGAGGATGGATGTGTGAGAGTTCCTCTTTCCAAAGAATTGCAGTGCAGCCTGCACATGGATTTGTTATTTCTGTTTCTGAGTGTGAGGCAGAACATATTTTTTTCATAAAAAGGTAGTAATCTGACATGTATGTTACCATATATATTACATATCAAGTCTATAAAATGTATAACAAAGAAGTATAAGCCATTCTTTAGTTTATATTTTTAAGTTAACTAAATGGACAAAATTCTTTTAACAATAGTGAAAGAAATGATAAAGCCATTCAAAACCCAAAATATGAATGTATTAAGTCCAATACATTTAAAGGACAACAGAGGGAGACAATGAACAACATGAAGTCTCTATGCTGGAGCCAGGTACACTGTGGAACTCTGTTTATTTCAACTCTTGTACTTGTACTGGTGTTTGTGTAGCAAGCATTTCCCAAATAAGTTATGTCCCATATTAATCCACAAAGTTTAAATTTCAACCAAAGCTTTCAGATAGGCTATTAAAAAACCCAACAAGGTTGACTTAGTAAATATATAGTTGAAGCCATGACCTCTCAATAAAACTTTTGTATTCTTTGTTAAAGGATACCACATTTGGTTTAATTACTGTAAAAATCCATAGTTGACCATCAAGAAATAACTGTGTAATAGTTTGAAAAAAGTTCTTCTCCTGGGCCAATGTTTCGGAGAGCTACCAAAACCACACATCTCAAGGGCCTGCAAATTGAATATCGCAGGAAAAGAAGTTGGTCTCTCAATTGTGCATTGATATTTTTAACAACACAAGCAAATTTTCCTCTGTTACAATCTTGATATATCCTACTTCAAATATTTGAGAATGCTTAACTATTTAAATTATTAAATTATTCCAGAAATATTCAAAAATACAAATTCCTCACCTTTCTATTTCATGGCTATAGTTTATGTTTGGAAGATACTGTTTAAATTCTACCGGAAAACATTTAGGTATGTTCAGTTCCTGATAGCAAACATTTGCTTCTTTTTCTGATGGAAAAAGAGAAATATCTTAAGCGAAGAAGAGAATATTAATATATTTCTGAATTTATTCAAGTAAACAATCCCTTTACTATCTAAGCCATTCTGCAGGAGATGAGTAGACTTTTCTCTGATGTAGAATAAACCTCCACTATTTGCAGAAACCATAAATGGAAACCCACTGACAATATCTAGGCAGACTAACAACATGCATAACAATTTCAATTTTTAAATCTAACCAAAGAGAAAAATTGGCCTTACCTGATGAACAATTATTGACATATTGTCCCACAGCCAATGGATTGTGCATAGCCGTTGTAAGCCAAAAGACATCACACATTTTTAAAGGACCAATCTGATCTCTTTTGCTGCATGACCTAAATGACATTATAACATTAGCCATAACATTCTATTTTGATTGCTTCTTGGATAGTTACAAATTACATTCACTTCAGAGGTGGTATTCAGCAGATTCTGAATAGTTCTGGAGAACCAATAGTGGAAATTTTGAGTAGTTCAAAGAACCGGCAAATACCACCTCTGACTGGAGATTTTATAGTATCCTTCCCCTGCCACGCCCACACAAACGGTAGTAAAAATATTTGAATCCTATCACTGATTCACTTGCTAGAGCTGAATTACTATACCCAACAGCCATACATCCTTTCAATGGTGGAGTTAAATATTTGTTTCTGCAAACCATAGCAGAGATGGTATGATACTAATGACTTGTTTTAGATTCTTTCAAATTAAAAGAATGAGAATTTTTAATTCTGAAAATCTGCATGCTAAGATACTAGAATAATTGTCTTTTTTGCTGGTCTCAAAATGCTGAGTACAGGCAAAACATAGCATGTGTCAATCAGCCTGTCCTTCAGATGAAGAGTGCAAGAAACTGCATTCAATTAGTGCCCTACTCTGAACTGCCACTATGATCTCTCTCCAACAAAAAGGAAAGAAAATAACGTATAAGCGCTCCTGTCATTCTGTAATTTTATTATATCCTGTAGAAATCAATACAAATAGCATTTTATCCACCAACTACCTATTAGCAATGATCTTGGCCAGAAATCGCAGCACCAGGAAATATGCTTTATAAGTGCTTTATTTGTTAGCTTAAATGTTGAAACATTTAACAAGAGACATACACGTAATACACATCACTTACACAAAACACAAATACACAAACCCTACTGATTATTGATTGCTTATGTGCCATCAATTCTTCCCCAGGATGATCTGTTCCCCACCCAATCCTCTAAGCCTTACAACAATGCACCTATCACCACTGTAACTGAGTCCATCCACCTTGCTGCTGGTCCTCCTCTTCTTTTAATTCTTTCCTTCCTTTCCCAGCATTAGTCTTTTCCACAGAGCTATGTCTTTGTATAATGTGTCCAAAGTATGATAATTTGAGTCTGGTCATTTATGCCTTGAACATTTCTAACATTGGCATTGTAGTTTTCAGTCACAAGCAGCACATTTTGCTTGCATATTCTGTCACTTTCAACTTACATTTGATCGTTAAATTCATCAACCTCTTTTTCTGCATTAGTGGCTGAGGCATAAATCATAAACTTATGGTTATAAGCTGCCCAGAGTTATCATGTGATAAGATGGGTGGCCAATATAAATAAATTTAGACAATGTCATACCACAAGATTCTCTAATTCGTATTAATCAGTTGTTCATTGCATAATAACCTGGTATTGTCTTTAATTATGTTTTCTTAACTATGTAATTAAATACCATTCCTTGTTTTTCATGTCTGAGAAGAAAATAATTTGATCTTCTGATTGAAAGTCTCCAATTTTACTCCATCTCAATTCATAAACGTCTATGGAGATTCCCAGTCATCCAAGTCATGGTTGTCCCAAAGGTGCTTTTTCAAGAGGCAACTAGACTTTATGGTTTTTCTTCAGCAGAGCTGAAGAAGCTTCTTGGATAAGAAGTGAACCATCTTCAAAGAAAAACCAGAAAGGCCAGTTGCGTCTTGAAAAAGCACCTCTGGGACGATCTCAATTCACAGTTACCTAATCTGCCAATATGTAATATATTCAACTTTCAGCTGTGTTGAGCTTTCCTGTTACAACTTTAATTTCCGGATTTGAATTTTCTTTTTCTGCAAGGCAAAATCAGCAACTTGATATCCCAAAGGCTTCAATTTAGTTATTTCATAGTTTGTATTCTGAAGATCCACAGCTCTTCCTCAGTACCATATTGAATTCTACCTGAACTTTATATGAAATAAACATTAGGAATAATTATTAATTGCTCTTTATTTGTATCAACATTTACTCAATGCTAGTATGCCTTACCTGTATATAGCCTTTGAGATTCCCCTATTATTTCCATCAATAAGTACACCATCGATACACCTAAATATAAATGGATTGCCAATGGATTGAAAAAATATGGGTTCATGATTTTCATAGACTGTGCCTGTTTTTAAAAAAAGCAGCTATTTTAGATCCTTATGTATATATTTCTTAGCTATATGTAATGAATTAAGCATAGCTATTCTTCAACAGAGCAACATCTTACCTTTTGTCTCAATAACATAATATTCTTTGAATTTTTAACATGGATTAAATACCATTTTACTTTATTACAACTGCTGAATCGCACCTATTTCCAAGGGGTTTTGTACATGATTTCTGAGACACACTAAGCTGAAGAGTAACACCTGTTGAAGGAATAGTTGAATAAGGATTTGAACCCAGGTTCCTGCAGTTGAAATCTGAGTATATGAGTACAGGTTGTCCTCACTTACAACAGTTCGTTTAGTGACTGTTCAAAGTTACAATGGTCCTGAACAAAGTGACCGTTTTTCACACTTATGACCATTGCAGCATCCATGTGGTCATATAAAGAAACTTTGAATGCTTGGCACCTGACTCATATTTATGAAGGTTACAGTGTTCTGGGGTGGTGGGTCATGTGATCACCTTTGCAACCTTCTGGCAAGCAAAGTCAATGTGGAAGCTAGATTCACTTAACCACTGTGTTACTAAACAGCTGCAGTGATTCGCTTAACAACGATGACAAAAAGATCATAAAATGGGCTAACCCTCACTTAAAAACTGTCTCATTTAACAACAAAAAATCTGGGTTCAATTGTGATCGTAAGTCGAGGACTACCTATATCTACCATGTCACACTGGTTTTATTTTACTAATTTATAATACTGATTAGTATTATAGTGTATAATAGTAATGTCAATATGAAAGATGCCGTTGATGCCATGTCCCCCACTTTCCCAAGGATGACTGAGCTAATAATGGCTGCATAATAACAGGACAAAAGTGTGCTTTAAAAAAAAAAGTACATATCATAGCAAATTTGGCTCTGTCAACATAGTATTGGCAATCCTAAAAAACAGAATCAAGTGAAAAACACTTGGGAAACACTTAAGCAATGGATATTGATTAGTTTGCAGGGTATCTGGTAACAGACAGCTACAAAAGATAACAGTCCTCACTTACTTCAAATTGGTAATGCCCAGAAAACTAAATAAAGGCATTGGACCGTTAATTCATATCAAGGAGAATAGCTGTTAAGGAGCTTTTAAACATATTAGATCCTAGTTCAAACTCTACCAGCTCCAAAGGTCCTAAAGGATCCTGGAGAACTTTTGATTTCAGAGTTAAGATAATGAGAAAGATGGATCCAACTACAACCCAGTGGGCAGAATTTTGAAGCTGGAATCCAGGACTCAATTCAGAAAGTGTTGAGTTTGTGGCTTGCAAACAGTTGGGTTGCTTTATTAAGATATGAAACCATTAATCATCCTTCCATCCATCTACCCACCTATCCATCCATCCACCCACCTTCCCAAACCTTCTAAAGTGTCCTCCATATATAAACATTAAGTCAAGGATTAAACCTAAAGCTATGATCTGCTGCACTACCTGATTAATGAAATGTAAGGCGGTTTCTATATGAATTCATATGAAAATAATATTTCCATACCAGGATACATTGATACGACTGTTCCTTCTGGAACAAACCCTTTTGCTACAAAAACTCCTGTTCCAGCTGATTCCAGTGAACTGGGTTGTCGAATAATGCTGAATCCTAGTGTACTGAACAGAACTTCTTCTGGATTAAGGGCTCTTTGACATTCTTGATCGTTGGATATTGCTTTGGGTATTGTTTGGGATTGCACTGAGTGTATTTCTGGATATTTCAATTTAATTTCTGGAATTAGGTCCAAAAGGCACATTTGTCTGTTCAAGTCATTTACAAACAAAGATCTAAATGTTTTCAGTAATGTTTGAATGACATTTTCATCAGAAGCAATTTTGTCTTTAGATTCTTCTGGCACAAACCTCAAAGTCCTGAAGTAAGATAGGAGGAAAAGGTAAATAAAAGACTTGTCACGGTTTAAAATTCCATAAATTTGTAGGGAAGGAAGCATACAGAATTTTTTTTTAAAAGAAAATTTTGTTAAATTGTTAATAATGATTATAATTTCCAAAACATGGCTAGTGTGATATCAAACATAGACAGATAGACAGGATTTCCATTCCTATACATCATCTAGGCCAGAGACCTTAACTGGATGCTCTTCAGCACCTGTTAATGCCTGAAAAGGTCCTGTGTTCCCGCAACTCTACCTTTTAAAAAAATCCTAGAATGGCTGGTCTGGAAAAATAGTTTGTAATCTCATCTGTCTTGTGTTGAGATTCCTAGGCAAATGACTGATTTGCTGTCTCAATGGCTTGTGTTTCTCCCACCAGAGGGGAAAACAAAACAAAAGCTTCAGTGCAGCATTTCTCAACCTTTCCGGCTCCGGAAGGTGGTGGGGATGGCAATGCTGGGGGAATGATTTTGCACGCACACATGTTCACCCATCACTTTGGTGGCAAATTGGCAGACCAAGGAGAGGAGACTCCCTTGTTTTAGAATAAAATTGATGTATTTATAGTTGTACAATTTCTAATTAGCTAAATTGTGATATATGGCCCACAGCAGTTTCTCTAAATTTCAGATGTTAACAAAGTTACTGGCTGATGATGAAGATGATGATGATGTATTCAGTTTATATGCTATCCAACTCCCAGTGATTCTGGGCAGCTTACAATTGTTAAAATATGTTTTAAAACCCAAAGGATAATATCAAAACATAAAAACAGCACAAGTCAAAGGGACAATGATGGCTGTTGTGGTTCACTGGCAGCATGACAACAATCTCTAAGAGCATGGACTCAGATGAGGGGCCTGCGTGTGATGCAGGGATGGGGCCAGGACTATGGAGAGCAGGGTGCTGCCTTCAGAACTTGTGGAGTCTGGCAACAGTGATGCAGAGGACCCCAAGGAGCCTGTGCCCAGTGCGCGCAGGGCTGCTCGAAGGAAAGAGCAGCTGCAGCAGCACAGGCAACTTGGGAGTAAAGCTGCAAGGTGATGGCCCCTCCCATAAGGGATAAAAGCCAGCCCTCAGGGGTTGGGTTCTTTGCAGGAAGCAAAGAAGTTCTTTCAATTTCAAGTTCTTGTGGAAGTCCTGTCTGTTCTAGTTCGTGTTTGGAGACTTTTGGTTTGGAATATTTCTATGCAATTAATCTTGTATTCTTGGCAGCCTTTCGTAACCTTGGAAAGGATTGCTCTTATTTAGTTTTAATGAGTCTTTGCTGTGAATGAACATAATTCAGAGATGCATTTAAAAGGTTTGTTTCTATATATACTTTGTGTTTATTTGATCTGAACGAGGCTTGGGTCAGAACAATGGCAGAGGGAAGAAAAAGGAAGGAAGAGACATCAATCCAGAGGTGGTATTCAACAGGTTCTGACCAGTTCTGGATAACCGGTAGCAGAAATTTTGAGTAGTTCGGAGAACCAGCAAATACCATCTGTGACTGGAGATTTTACATTATTCTTCCCCTGACACGCCCATCAAGCCATGCCCACAGAACCGATAGTAAAGAAATTTGAATCCCACCACTGCATCAATCATCCTGTCCAAACGGTTGGAGAAAAAGCAAGGCCCTTCAAAATCCCAGTAGGTGGGGAACAGTTTGAATTTCAGGGGAACCACATTCCAGAGGGCAGACCCTGCTATGGAGGAAGCACATTCCAAGGTTCCAATAGGTGACACTATTTCACTGCCAGAGTGAACCATTCAGACAGATACTATGGGAGAATCATAGCCTCAGTCAATGTAGCTAGCAAAGCAGTGCAACTTACCTCTTATCTGCAAATTACTATATCCCCATAGTGCAGGGGTGGGCAAACTTTTTGACTCGAGGGCCACAATGGGTTCTTAAACTGAACCGGAGGGCCGGAACAAAAGCATGGATGGAGTGTTTGTGTGAACTAATATAAATTCAAAGTTAGATTACTTCACGTAGCCTTCTGGGAGAGCAAGAGAACCCTCCGCTCTTTCTGCTCCGCGGGCCAGATAGAACAGGCGAATGGGCCGGATCCGGCCCCCGGGCCGTAGTTTGCCCACAGCTGCCATAGTGACTAGGGTTCACAGATGTGGAATTACAATCCCCGGTCTCCTTGGGATGCAACAGCAGTTCTGTTAGTCCTCTCTAGATATTGATGAGATCAAAATGCCCACAATCCATATGGTAGTCTAAATTTGTGAACTACACAAACATACACACCATTCTCCCTGTTTCAACTGCTTTAGTTGGCAGTTATGATTAATTTGTATTTAATAAATATCACCTCTGAAAATGTATTTCAAATGAAGAGACTTATTAACTACACACTATAATCTACTATACTACTGATGACTGGATTTAGAGTAGGATATTGTAGGACAACCACCCCCCAATTTAAAACTGATAATTTGTGATCAATGTCGAAGAGAAATGTTTATAAAATAAACATGTTTCATAAATCTCAGTTGCGAGCATTTGTATCCTAGTAGACAATAAAAATTATTTGAGTGTGAAAATATAAGATTGTAATTCCCTACAATTTTACTCAGTATATTAAACTAAACATTTTCATCTTGCTATATGTATTAGTTTGCAAGGAAACAAAAAATCAATTCAAACTTGTCTTATTACAGACACCTGTCTGTTAATTCAGACACAGGTTGGAAAGAAAAACCCAATTAAACCGAACGTGAACTACTGTCAGTATAGACTTGTCCTCATATACCAGAAATTCAGAAATTCTTCCTTTTGAGTTTTAAAGTTAAATGAGTTACTTAATCGCACTTATGACGAGAACTCGTGGAGAGATTGGCGCAGATTGTTAAAACAAAGATTTCTATCAGAAAGCGGAAATATTGGAAAAGAGAGGAAGGAAGGAAGGAAGGAAGGAAGGAAGGAAGGAAAAGGTTTAGTAATATGGATAAGGAAGAAAGAGAAAGATTAAGCTTCGATCCGGTTGCAAAAGTCTGGCGAAAAGGGGATGGCAGCAATGCGATCCTTCGGAATCCTGCAGCCCAGATCCCCCGCAGCCTTCGAACAGCGCCCGCAAGAAACCCGCAAAGGGTGTTCCCTGTTTCTCTGTATCGTTCTCCCCCCGAGCGAGGCCCTTCCTTATGCGGCCCTCGCCCTCACCTGCGCTTGTGGCGGAGATTTAGCGCGATCCAGGGCACGAAGCGGTATTTGTAGGTCTCCCAGCGCCTCCGCAACCCGCCTATCATGGCGCGGCCGTGGCTGCAAACCGCCCCGCCGCCCGAAAGCAGGAGAAGGCGCGCCTCAACAGGCGAATAAAAGTGTGTGTGTGAACGTGCTTCCGCCAATCTCGAAGGCGGCTCTCAATTTCTTGGTGGGGGACGGGACTAATCTGCCTTTCGCCCATATGCTTCGCCGTGATGGGGGACATAACCCCAAATAAAAGCGTTTAATCCCAACTCGCCCCTCGTCAACCCTCCCCCCCAAAAACACCCCTCCAGATCTTGGCCTCCCCAATTCGCGGAAAGAATCCTCCGGAACCAAACTCGATATGGGCAGAGTTTCCCGGGACGCGTTTGAGGGAGGGGATGCTGGCCATCTCGGTAGCAAGTTTGCGCTCTGCTTTCTGTGCCAGTCTGAGGCAGATCCGAATGGTGGGCAACAATTGTCGCGAATTTTTTGCAGGCTTACTTAGGAGCGGAATACTTGGGTTTCGGGTTAAAGGCTTGTGCGGTCAGACCTCCTGTGAACAGCGGAGTTTTCGAGAGATCCTAGCGATTAGGAATGCTTGTAGCAACAGCCAGCCGCGGCTGGCACGAAAGTTGATGAGTTAAAATCCTGATATTTCGAAAGTTAGTTGAACTAATTAGAACTTTTTTGTACAGATAGTCCTCGACTTACAACAGCCCTGAAAAAAGGGACTAAGGTATACAACTGCTCTGTGTGGCAACCCACTAATTGCTCTGCTGCTCCCTATGACTGTTTTTCAGTTGCAACCTCTGCAGCATCCCCATAATCATGAGATCAAAGTACAGATGCCTGGCAGCTGGTTCATAGTTAGGAGGTTGCTGTGTGCCAAGATCATGTGGATCATCTTTTGGGACTTTCTAACAAGCAAAGTGAATAGGGAAACCAGATTCACTTAGCAACCAGGTTACTAACTGATCAACTGCAGTGATTCATTGAGTCATAAAATGGGGTGAAACTCATTTAACAAATGTCTCACTTAACAACAGAAATTTTTGGCTCCATTATGGTTATAAGTCAAGGATTACCTGTAGTTCCCCCCTTTCAATTAAATAAGAGAATGAAGACCCATGAACTTTTTTTTCCTTTTTGTGGTGGAGCAGATACATCCTATGAAACTTCCTGCCCCTTGAAATTTGATCAGCTTTTTACTGTAATCATTTAATCAACCAGTTAATCAACAGTTTTATTTATTTATTTAAAAACATTTATATAGCCTCCCAGCTTTCCACTGTGAACCTTCATAAAACTTTTAAAAAATCAAAGTGTTTCAGAGATACTGTCTTTTTTCGTTTTGTTCGCTTTCTGATTTTTTTTGTTACAGTATTTTTAAAATATACATTTTGTTGAGATCGTAAGCCTCTGCATCTGTCAACTGAAAATCGAATGAATACTATCTACTGGTCATAAATAATAAAGGGATAGTTCCCCCCCCCTATTTTAGCAGAAAAGCAAGCAAAGAAACAAGGAAAGGTGGAAGGAAAGAGAATCAACAGCAGAGTGGTAGTGGGTATAGGCATTGGGAGACCAGGTTAGAGGCAGCTATGTATGTAGTTGTTAAGAGTTGACACTGACTTGAAGGCACATAACCAGTCAATGCCTACTGAATTGATCTCACATAATGCTGCATTCCAGCTTTTCAGTTAGTTAACAGAGCTTTGGTGGCTCAGGCTGTTAAATGCCTGCTCTTAAGATCCAGCTGTCTACAATTACTGTAGGCTTGAATCCCACCAGGCTCAAGGTTGACTCAGCCTTCCATCCTCTCGGGGTAGGTAAATTGAGGACCCAAGATTGTTGGGGGCAATTAGCTGACCTTGTAAAAATGCCGCTTAGTAATAAGCAGGCATATACAATGGAATGAAGGCTATTGATGAGCGCATTGGGTTGTGCTCCAAAAATTGTAAGCCGCCCTGAGTCTTCGGAGAAGGGCGGCATATAAATGTAATTTAAAAAAAAAAGATTGTGGGCACAGGTATATTTTATGGAAATTAATTCAATAAACAAAGAAAATGCTTGGCAAATTATGTCACATAGTATGAGTCACAAAACCGAGATATTCACAAAAAAACAGAGTACTGCCAAGCTGCACTCACCACTTTCCTCCTGTGTAAAAAAGTCTTGGGAGCCAGAAGTCACACCATGTCAAGGAATTCTGAAAAGTGATAGACATACCCTTTTTGGTTTCCCAGACCTTTGAGTAGAACAATTAGTTGGTTGCCGCACAGCAGATTCTGCCTTCTGCATTTGTTGACTTCACCTGATCCTTTGGACTGTGTTGTATGTAAAGAATGCCTCACTTGGTAGGTACTATATGTAAGGAGGAGGTTGCCTGTCATCAGTAGGATTCAAGCAGCCTTCGGGCAAAGTTAAAAGAAAGGTGACTGGGGCTCCTTTTGCTGAAGAGTGCTTCACCTCTTGCACACTCCTTCAAGAAGCCAAGGAGACATTCCTCAATACTGCTGTGTTCTCCTGGACCCTTGGTCACCCTCCATTCAGCTGGAGCTGATAATCTTGGCAGTCTTATCATCCCACTAGGTGGCCAAACAGAGTAAGCATCCTGCCCAGCCCTCCAGTTTGTCTTCAGGAGCTTTATTTAAATGCATGTAGTCCTTGACTTACAACTGTTTGTTCAATGATGATTCATAGCTACTACGGCAGTCTCAGAAAAAGTGTTTTATGACTTGTACTCACATTCACATCACCCTCATGGTCACGTGATCACAACTTGGGCACTTGGCACCGGGCTCATCTTTTTGTCTAGCGCCAGCATCACATAGTCACGTAACCACAATTTGCAATGTTTTTAAAATTGGTTTTTGACCAAAAAAAAGCATTTATTGGGAAACTAGATTTGCTTAATGACCATGTGATTTGCTTAACAACCACAGTGATTCATTTTATAAGTACCATAAAAATGGCTGTAAAATCAGGTCCAGTCACTTTTGATTCGACTTACAACTGCATTGACTTACAACTGAAATTTCAGTCCAAAATGTGGTTTTAAGCCAAGGGCTACCTGCTTTCAAATTAAAGGCCACAGAACTCTTAAACAACTCTGGTAAGTTTACAGTTACAGATCACCAAACTATAAAAACAGATACAAATCATACATCCAGAAGATGTAAGAACATTTTGCATAAAGACTCAAGAATCACTCTACTTCAAGCCCATGGAGAATAATAGCCAGGTTTCCAATGACTTTCTGAATATCATTAGAATATTGTGCAAAAGTTCATTTATTTCCGTAATGCAACTTAAAAGGAGAAGCTAATATATGAGATAGACTCATTACATGCAAAGCAAGATAGTTCAAGCCGTAATTTGTCATAATTGTGATGATTATGGCTTACAGCTCATGAAAACCCCAAATCCACAATATCAGAAAATTAGAATATTACATGCAATCAATAAAACCAGGATTGTACATAGAACAATATCTGACCTCTGAAAAGTATAAGCATGCATATGTACTCAGTGCTTGGTTTGGGCTCCTTTTGCAGCAATTACTGCCTCAATGTGGCGTGGCGTGGAAGCTATCAGCCTGTGGCACTGCTGAGGTGTTATGGAAGACCAGGATGCTTCAATAGCGGCCTTCAGCTCTTCTGCATTGTTCGGTCTCATGTCTCTCATCTTTCTCTTGGCAATGCCACATAGATTCTCTATGGGGTTCAGGTCAGGCGAGTTTGCTGGCCAATCAAGCACAGTAATCCCACGGTCATTGAACCAGGTTTTGGTGCTTTTGGCAGTGTGGGCAGGTGCCAAGTCCTGCTGGAAAAGTCAGCATCCCCATAAAGCTCATCTGCGGAAGGAAGCATGAAGTGCTCCAAAATCTCCTGGTAGATGGCTGTGTAGATCCTGGACTTAATGAAGCACAGTGGACCAACACCAGCAGATGACATGGTTCCCCAAATCAACACAGACGGTGGAAACTTCACACTGGACTTCAAGCATCTTGCAGTGTGTGCCTCTCCATTCTTCCCCCCGACTCTGGGTCCTTGGTTTCCAAATGAGATGCAAAAGTTGCTCTCATCAGAAAAGAGGACTTTGGACCACTGAGCAACAGACCAGTTCAGTTTTTCTTTAGCACAGGTAAGATGCTTCTGACATTGTTTGGCTTGACAAGAGGAATACGACATTTGAAGCCCATGTTCAGGATCCATCTGTGTGTGGTGGCTCTTGATGCACTGACTCCAACCTCAGTCCACTCCTTGTGAAAGTCCCCAACACTTTTGAGTGGCCTTTTCCTGACAATCCTCTCCAGACTGCGGTCATCCCTGCTGCTTGTGCACCTTTTTCTTCCACACTTTTCCCTTCCACATAACTTTCTATTAATGTGCTTTGATACAGCACTTTGGGAACATCCAACTTCTTTTGCAATTACCTTTTGAGGCTTTCCCTCCTTATGGAGGGTGTCAATGATGGTTTTCAGCACAACTGTCAGGTCAGCAGTCTTTCCCATGATTGTGATTCCTACTGAACCAGACTGAGAGACCATTTAAAGGCTCACGAACTCTTTGAAGGTGTTATGGCTTAATTAGCTGATTAGAGTGGGACACTTTGAGTCTAGAATATTGCACCTTTTCACAATATTCTAATTTTCTGAGATTGTGGATTTGGTATTTTCATGAGCTATAAGCCATAATCATCACAATTATGGCAAATCACGGCTTGAACTATCTTGCTTTGCATGTAATGAGTCTATCTCATATATTAGTTTCACCTTTTAAGTTGCATTACAGAAATAAATAAACTTTTGCACGATATTCTAATTTTTGAGTTTCACCTGTATGTGAGAAACAGCAAATGCTGCAAAGTAGCTTTTTCATTCTTTATGAAAGAGATGCCCTCATGATTTTCCCTCTTTTCAATGCTTGGAGATTCTGCTATAGACATAGGAGGTGTGGGCTTTGGGCTTCAAGGCCATATTAACACGACTGAAATGGAAAACACTAAACAGGACCTGTTCTGGTTAGAACTTGAATAGGTAGAGAGGGAAGGAAAGGTTGAATATAATCTTATAGGGCAGCTAATTTGTCCAGAAGCTACAGACGTGAGATCTCACAGGTCTATCAGATGTACACTCAAAGCTGAATTGATCTTAGAATTTGCTCCCATGCTGCCAGGATGAGCCAGCAGGAAAGACTGAATTTTCTGCAGTTACTTTTAAAAAGAGCAAATTTCAATCCAAAATAAATATGGAACAAGAATGAGCATGGTAGTCTTAAAAAATAAAATCCAAATTCCAAGAATTATGAAAAACTAAAGCAAGTTCCATTAAAAATACAATTTTATAAAGCTGCAAGCTTCTATCACTGCAACCCCAACAAAATCAGTAGTTTTTAATTCATGGGGCATCACATTCATTGATGGGTTTGAAACTAAGAATCCTTACCCTACAGGAATATGTAGATAAAGCAGTTTAGATTTTTGTTATAGCAATTATTCCAAATACAAAGTATTTCTAAGACCAAGAAACAAGCAACATCATCCTTATTTGTAGGCACAGACCACAGAACAAGTGACAAGATCTTGTTTGCTTAAAGCAAAATACAGGTAATACAGTAATTCTAGGAAGTAATAAAGTCAAGGTAATTGCCATCAAAAAAGGACAAGTTTTGTCCAAAATCTTTTATTTACTATAAAGACAAAACCACCAAAATAGGTACAAATTATACTATAAAATTGTTCAAAGGGGTAAAAACTTTTAATTAAAATATCTTGATATATTTAAAATAACAAAGAATATAATGAAGCCAAATTTTCTTAACCCAGAGATCTTTAAAATTTACTTGCACAGTAAGGTGCTAAGAAGTTAGCCCTTAAGCCCTGGAACTCTTAGGAATCAGTCACATAGCAAATATAATTTCAATGTGAATGTGAACTTTGGTAGAAGAAAATCTATAGGATACCTGAGGTAGTAGAAACTGGAATAAACAGCAGTAGACGTTATTTACAACTTAGGTACCAAATAACATTAAGAGCACAAAAATAATTACATAATACAATTTTCAGTCCAGCTTTGATCCAAAGAAAATAAGATTACATCACATCTGCATTTAAAAACACAATTACCTGCAAGCAGAAGAAAATGCAAACAAACTTGAAGAATGCTTTTAGACACCCAGAGGTGGTCCAAGTTTGATATGTGAAAGACATGGTGATCTACAAGGATAATACTGATTAACTGAGGTTTGTCAGCTTATATAATTGACATTTAAGTCCAAAGTGGTATTTATCTGACAAGCGATCTTCCAGTACATGAGTTGGCAAGAGTGCATCCTTTAAAGCTTGCACAGAAGAGACTTAAAAACAATATGATTGGAATAAAGACAAATTCTAAACTGTCAAGAAACAAGTCAAATACAAACAAAGCTACAAAACTTCACATTTAGATTTTTTAACTCTTCAAAGTCTCCCAATAATAATAAAAAAAGCAAAGGAATGTAACATTTCAGGAAGAAACACACATCCACCTTTAATGACATTGCTCTTGATTAACTTTAGCATGGTCATTGTGTAAACCTCTATTAACTTTGTTTCCAATTTTTAAAAATTGTACATTGCCTAAATTGTACAGTATTATAGCTTATCAAGTTTGTCCTGAGCTTTTGATCATAATTTGATCATAATTTCTGATCAATATTTCACTGGCTTCTGAAGAGTTAAAATTGGAACAGTTATTTTAACAAAAGTTGATTAAACACAATCAAAACTTTACTTCAAAAAAATTGCCAGAAAGTAAAAGAAGAGCTGCCATTTTCCTTCAATAGTCCATTCATCAGAATTTAAAAACCTGCCATTGAAATAATCAATGACACATTTGTTAAAAAGATGTTTTGCATCCTTGGTGCAAAAATATTTCTTCAAAGCTATTTAATTTCATTGTATAAAAATTTAAACACAAGTTTTTCAATGGCTCTTTTCCATTTTAAAAAATAGTTTCCAATAACTTAATTATCAACTATTATGTATTTACTTTTCATATTTCCACCTTGCCATGATCCAAATTGTAAATGATGGGGCTGTGCAAGGATCATGCTTCAAGGCCACAAGGTCAGCTTGTTATGAGACAAGTTGTCTCGTTTGTCCTGTATTGCTGCGATGTCATGCCCACTGACTCATTCCCAATTTTGGAACCTCTCCATTTGTTATTAAGAGAAGATACCTAAATAAATTGCAAGAGTGTCTTGTCCTGTTTTTTGTTTTAATCAAAATAGGATTCTATTTTCAGGAAAGGCTATTAATGTGAGGATAAAGTCACAGTTTGTAGAAACTGCTCTTGGGGGGGTTTGACTCTTTACAAGTGCCCATGATATATTTCTCCTTATCTGAATGGGTTCATGCCAAATCAGAGCACAGCCCCAGTAAAAAGATGACAAATGGCATAAGGAAAACAGCAGGAAAAACAGCAAACATAATGCAATGCTAAGAGTAAGGCTGAATTTAAAGCTTCAGCTTTAAATAGAATAGAAGTTGGGTATCAGAAGGCAGTATGACACAATACTCCTTTCTACCACAATTTTACCATGAGCTGTGATATTAAAAAGGGCTTCAAATCAGAACATTCACTTGGTCCTTGGCTATGAAGTTCTGTTATTCAAAAAAACTTGTGCACTCCTACCCCAGTAACATATCTTGTTAAAAACACTGACTCAAGGGCAGCATTTTATTGCAGGTTTCAAACCAATTTTAACCATATTCTTTTACAGTAAGCTGTCCAGCAATATTTAGCTTGAACTTAATTCTAGCTATTTGGGTTTCTTTTAAAAACATTTTTTCCCTGAATGTGAAGAAAATATAAAATGAAACTACACAGTGATAACTTCCAAAGGACAGTTACAAGACTAATAGTAAGTAAATCAACAACTGCCATACTTAGTGACTCTAAAAGCAGGCAAAGGTGATTTTAAAACTATCCAAATTTTCTTTTCCCACATAAAGAACAAGCTTCACCATAATGTAGACATGAACTTTCTTTAAAATGGATTGTTGAAATTTGCATGTGCTGAAAAAAAAATAGTGATGCATTTTTAAATGGCTCTTTAGCCATTCAACTGCTAATATCTCTGAAGAAATAAAGTTTTTTTTTAAAAAAATCACGTTTTCCACTAAATAATCATGCAGATCTAAAAGAGGAATTGATTCTCTGTTCATGAACAGACACATCTTTGAGAAAGGCACAGTTTATATATTTCTGCACAATTTGTGAAATGTTATATTTTGAACTTATGTCAAGATCTCGATTTGTCAGTCACATACATATAGGTCCTCTACTGACCTCAAGTCCTCAAAACATATCATTAAGGCCAGCAGAGCAATTAATACACATTGCTATGCTAACCTGCACAGGAAGACCAGCACTTTATATTTTCAGTAGCATCAAGTTCAGTGTACCCCCAGGTTTCTATGACTACCACATAGTGCGAAAGACTGGGTGTTTTAACAACTCCCTTGCTGGGGGTCTGTCCTGAGGTTGCAGCTCCAAACATCGAAGTGCCACATCCCTTAAGCCTGGAGTCAAATGCAGTGGGATTGTTGGAGCTGTAGTTGCACTAGCAATCTACAATTAAACAGAAAATAATTATTACACAAAAAGCCCAAAACAACAGATTATATTCTGCAGAGCATCTTAGTATTTGCACTGCTGGCAATGTACACATTAAGTTTAGTATAGTTGATTCTCATTATTTGTAGATTCCATATTTCTAAAATTTATTTGTAACCACAAAATCAAGAGTTTGGGTCTTTTGCAATCATTTGTGGATGTGCGAAACAGAAAAAAATTGAGCTGTTTACACACACATTCCCAGGTGAGGTTTCAGTATCAACAACTTCAATGTCTGTGGCAACTTGTAGAACAGAATTACCGAAAATCATGAGAATTGACTATATATTGACACTATAAATACATGTGTCTATGGTGGAGGATATCTGGATTCTTTGCAACAGTTTTTCAGACTGTTCAGTAATTAATCCCTGAGACACAGTAGGCAAGAAGGAAGGAAAATGTATTTCTTCTGGTTTTCTTTTCTTTTTCTTTTTAACTGCTATTTTTTAAACTACTGGAATTTATTCATAACCCTTTGGAAATAAAATAATAAATTGGAATACCCTGCATATAATGTGGCTATTATGTATTTTTTCTCAAACTGCTTTCAAAATATAAGAGATCCCTAATCACCCTTTGAAAAGGATATATAATGTTCTTCATATCCTTTCGTTTATGTGCACAAATATCATTTAGCCTAATCCAGCTATCTGCTGAAAAATCCTTTCCTTTCAAGTTCTAATGACAAATTTACACTGCACTCTTGGGCATGTCAGTGGCCTTTGAATGGAAGAAGTTCTTAGTGCATTTCCTCAACTTTACACGTTTTCTCTTATGGATCATTTTACCTTAAATATCAAAGCAAGATGATTGGAATGTTTCTCTGCGTTCCAGGGGGGCTTAGCGCAAGCCATTTCTATAATAGCACAGCCAACACTCCACACATCACAGCTCCTGCCATACTGTTGGCCTCTCAACACCTAAGAGGGGAAAAATAAATGAGTAACTTTGATTCATCAATGGAACACCTTTCTTTAAAAAAATGTAGAATGCTTTATCATGAGATTAGCCTAAAATAGTAGGATGCCATCATAAAATGTCACGACAGATTGCTTTATTTCAATATTCATAAAACACTGTTCCTGAAAATATTACTCTTACAATTAACACTTGCAAATTCCAGACCTGAGCATAAATGTCAACTTTACAGATTTTCTTCAGCTTTTGCTATATTTTATAAATCCCATGAAAATTAAATACTTGTTCATGCAAGATCAGTAGCCCCATTAACTTGCTTTGAAGAGAATGTGGAAATGGAGAACTATTTGTGGTTCCTAAAGTGCATTAATCATTTATGTATTTTTAGCAATTCTTTAAGAGCAGCTGTCTAACATAAACTCTGTTTGACAGCAAAGAAAGAAAATGCCAGTGCTATTAGGGCAGACAAGTCAAGGTATTTTACTATTTATTTCCAGAACAATGTTTCTTAAAACACGAGCAGCACTGCTCACTTGTAACTTGTTCTTAAAGGATAGTCCACATATCATCACAAATCAGGCTGGTCCACTAATATTGCAATGGGGAAGATGCTTTTCAAACTAATAATGAAAGAACCTTGTATCTACATACAAGAGAGAAGGCATCAGATAAATAATTGAAAATGTAGATGCAATTTCCTGATTTGGGTAATCATTTCATATTACTATGGTGACAAGTTCATTAACTATTTCAAGTTAAGAAAAAAATGAGCAAGCGTATTGGGATATGATTATGACTGTCATTGCCCTACAAATTAAGTATATGTCTTTAGATTATGTCCCGATTCTTAGGTCAAGGATGAAAAACGATGGCCCGTTTATGACTTGTGGACTTCAACTCCCAGAATTCCTGAGCCAACCATGTTCCCACCTCTGCCATAGGTGATAGATGAATGTTAAATTATTCAAAGTCAATCAAACTCTGAATATTGAGAGGGCAAAAACTATTTCAATCAGTTCTTGTGAGTTTCTTTGAAATAGGTGGCTGGTTGGCCTACCTAGAATTGGATTTTGACTTGATTAAATAAGGTTCTTCTCATATTCATGTGCCCTCCCAAATTAGTATCTCATGGAATTAAAGAAAGGTTAAGTTAAAAGTTGTTAATATCCCTTTTCCCAAGATGAAATCTTACCTCTGGTGCCATAAATGCAATAGTCCCCAATAACTGTCCTTGAAATTCTCCAGCACCAGTTCCCTTCGATGCCAATCTAGCTGCAGCTCCAAAATCAGCAATTCTTAGCCTATGACCTGTGCTATCAATTAACAAGTTGGCACCTGTTGGCATTATTAGAAATGCAATTAAGTGATGAAAGAAAATGCAAATACACTTGTGGTAGAAAATGAAAACAAAAAGAACTATTTTTCTTAATTCAATAAAGTAAATTCTGGGGTAATTGTAAATATATGCTGCAGTCTACATTGTTGAATTATATATATATATATATGTTAGCATAATAATAATGGACTACACAATAAATTAGAATCAAAGGACAGAATAACAATCTGGGTACTTGAATAGTTATAGACTCAAGGCTTTTTTTATTGCTGTTGCATAGGTCTATTAGAGATGTTCCCAAATTTTGTTATGATTTCTAAGTTAAAAGAAATAGTAAGAAAGCAACAACTAAATACAATATATATTTTGTTTTCAGAACACAAATAGAATATTAAAACTAAAAAAAACTAAAGTAGGAATCCAATAGCTCTTGAAATATTAAAAAATATAAAGTGACTCTTTCATTTCTAAGCATGGCTCTTTCATTTCTGTGGATGGCAAGTCAGAACTCTATTTCTACCTCTACCTATCTACCTATTTATCTGTCTATCGTTATCCAGGTATATACCAACAATTTAAAGAATGAAACTAGTGATGAATGAACTAAAAATAATTATTCCCATTAGACGGCTCATTGATTGGCAATGCGTACATGTCCAGCTATAGTAACACTGATCTTACCTTTGACATCTCTGTGAATGATCTGATTTTCATGAAGGTAAGCCAGACCACGAAGCAACTGTTCTGTGTAGTTGGCAACTACAGACTCTTTAAAGGCTCCATATTTACCTAACAAATGAGCAACAGATCCTCCTGAAAAACAGGAGTATATTTTATCCATTTAGGTTGACTATTTGAAAACAACAATTTGAATCAGTTCAAAATTTGATCTACAGGGCAGGAAATGAATTCTAAGGGCTTTCAATGAATTCTCTTTGGCTTCCTTATATTTATATGTGATTGTTTTATAACATACTTTATATTGTATTAATAATTTACTTACTAGGAATGGGACAATAAAATTTAGTGTTATATAATCTTCACAAAACACCTTTCCTTGAAATATAGATGCAGAATCTTCAAGAACTCTCAATACAACTGTTATGAAAGTTTTACCAGACCCTGTTTGAGTGTCTCTGTTCATAGACAAATTTTCCCAGTATCACTAATAATGAAAAGCATCTATATATGTATATGCACACAGAGATGTGACAAAACCTTTGAAATTTCTACATCAAAATATCCTGAAAACATGCTTGCATTAATAATAGTGCTCAGTGTTTGTGGGATAGTCTTCACATAGCCCTAAGCTGCACTATTTTGCCCACTGTTCAGCCTGAAGGTTTTAAAGATGGCTATTTCTATTGCAAATTTTCTTCTTCTTTGATAAATAGATGTATCTTGTATGTTTACTGTTCCACACTGCAACACTCCACACTCATCACATTGCTGGTCACATACATTAATTATTTAATGATGAATCAACATATATGTCTACAGTAACTTATTTACTTCCCTCTCCTCTGCCTGCCAGTCCCTAAACCCTGAAAATCATTCTATTGAGGCTGAGAAATGCTGAATTAAGAGCATTATAACTAAAAGCCTGAGGGGAGGCAAACAATTGCAGAAAGTAATCATCTAAAAGTTTTACCCAGCCTAAAAGAAATAAGAACAAACATAATTTTTCATTTAAGTTATATTTAATAACATATAACATAAGCAAGAAAGCAAAATTAGATTCCTGTTGCAAAATATTAATTTAAGGAATTCTCATCAAGATTTAAATGCCTTAAAACAGTCCAATTCTGTCCATTCTGTAAGATTGAACAGAGTCAGCTTGCTCCTGCCCTCTTCAATCAAGAATGTCACAGGAAGTGGGCCTTCTCTCTTGCAGCATCTGCCTTCCTAAACAGCATTCCCTTAGAATGATTGTCCACCTTATAGACCTTCAAATGAGTATTACTCAATTGGATTGACATGGGTGGCTACAAAAGTTGAATAAAATAGAAATAGGCTCTTCACCCAGGGCTTGACTAAGAGTAATAGGGGAGTTGGGTGTCTGTTTTTATCCGCATGCATAAATTTTGATGCAAGGGGTTAATTTTGCTTGTTTGTTTTATTGAACATATTTTTATTGGTCAATGAACAAAATAAAGTTTCTGTCTGTCACTACTTCGGGGGTTTTATTTTTTATTTTTACTTGTATGTTCAACTGCCCAGAATCATTGAAATTGGGAGACCTAGAAATGTGTTATATAAATAAAAAATGATGAAGAGGGGCTCAAAATTTTCCTCCAAACAACTATTGTCCAAAACAATGCTGCCCTCCTACATATGGGACGAGATGACTTTTTGAGAAATCCCAACCCAAAATTATTTAAAACTTTAAGATAACAATAGCATTTAGACTTATATACTACTTCAGTACTTTACATCCCTCTCTAAGCGATTTACAGAGTTCAGCCTATTACCCCCAACAATCTGCGTCCTCATTTTATCGATCTCGGAAAGATGGAAGGCTGAGTCAATCTTGTGCCTGATGAGATTCAAGATGCCAAATTGCAGTCAGCCAGCAGTCAGCAGAAGTAGCCTGCAGTACGGCATTCTAACCACTGAGCCACCGCAGCTCTTAAGATATTAGATATTATGGTATTAATATATTAAGAGCCACCGTGGCTCTTGAGATATTGAATCCACAGCAAGCAGAAAGTATGTGGAAGAGGCTCAGACACCGCCCCCCACCCCACATGTTTATAAGAACAGGAGATACAGCACAATTAGATTTGCAAGATTCTGTTATTGTAGCCACGCCCAATAAAAGTAGTTTTATCCTTCCTGTGAAGTTGATTCTTGGTCTAGTCTACCTGGTGTGGCTGACACAGACCCAGAATTCAATGAGAAAACCCTAGACTTAACTCTAGTGCCACAGAGTTGGAGACACTTATTAAGAGATACATTTTGGCATACATACCTGCCATCCATTCTATAAATAGGTTGTAGTTGCTCTTCTCACATGTAGCACCCAACATTCGAATGATATTGGGGTGATTCAAATGGCTCATCATTCTTATCTCTTCTCTTAGGGCTTCCACCACTTCTTCTTGCTCAGATGATGTATTCCTGACATATGTTACCTGTTTCATAAAACATGACAGCTTTTGATTCAACAATTCCATTAGCAGGAAAAGTAGCAACTGTCACTCTTGTAAGTAGATAAGATTCCATGTTGAACTATTTGAAGGAAAAGATTCAAAGTATGATATCCTGTATCAGAGTGCAGAATGTGAACCCGGGACTTACATGAGGTTCCTAGAGGCTTCCAGAATTGTTCCCAGATTGTAATTTTACTGTGAAAGAAAAGGGAATATGCACATATACACTTGTATATGTGTGTATGAAGAGCAATCATTTGAAGGAATTTTTAAAATTATATTTAATTTTATCCTAGTCTCACATATCGCTTTTTGAACGTCACTGAAAGAATGAGTGCAACTTTGGACTAAAAAAAGTTGTACAGCTGTACAGCTGTACATATATAAAACAATCCTAAATACCTGCTATTTTTGCTGCTGTTATTAATATTTTATTGGGACAATATTCAAATAAATTGTATACTTCTTTCCCTAGAGGAACTCCAAGTAACTCTTTACATAGTTAAACCACTTCTTGGTGAATGCAATGAAAAAATTGTATATTGTGATATTGAAACAATGTTTGCATCCAATATGCTATTTATGCAACGCTCTCTATTTAGGACTGCCCTTGCATACCATCCGGAGGCTTCAGCCGGTGCAGAATGCAGTGGCGTGGGTTGTGATGGGAGTTTCCCGATACTCCTCCTGCACGAGCTGCATTGGTTACCGGTTGCCCTCCGGGTGAGATTCAAGGTGTTGGTGTTAACATTCAAAGTCCTTTACGATTTGGGTCCGGGGTACTTGCGGGAGCGTCTCCTGCCAATATCAAACACCGATCGCCCTGTGCGCGCAGACGGGACTCCTCGGGTACCGTCGGCTAGACAATGTCGGCTAGCGGTGCCCCCCTCTGGAGCTCGGTTGGCTCCTGATCTTCGCTCCTTCCGCCGCGATCTGAAGACCTGGCTGTTTGAACAGGCCAGGCTGGACTGACCTCCTGGGGTTTTTAAGTATTTTAATGGGTTTTTAGTGATTGGGCTTGTTGATCTAATTCTGTTTTAAATATTTATTGATTGAAGTACTTTGTTTTTTAATTGTGAGCCGCCCCGAGTCCTTGCGGAGAGGGGGCGGCATATAAGTCCAATTATAAATAAATAAATACATCCCATTTTAAAGTCATAAAAATTCAACAAGTGCTTCCAACAGATCAAAAAGATGACAATATTAATCAATTCTACACCCTACTTATAGTTCCCCCCCCCATTTGCAACAAATAGGAGAACAATACACTGGTATAGGCTTTGATAATTAGAGGGACATCAAGAACAATGGAGAGATATTTGTGGGATCTGCAAGGGAAGGGAAGGGAAAAATGAATCAAAATAATTCTTGTAGCACTATGATATGACAATACATGTAGACCTTGACTTATGACCAAAATTGAGTCTGGAATTTTGGTTGTGCATCATTGTGCTTGTTATTAAGCAGAACATATGACCTGACTTGATTTTATGACTGCTTTTCTTTTGGAAAATGGCAAAAAGGATCACAAATTATGCTCATATAACAATGAGACATTGCAACCAGTCATAAATACATGGCAGTTGCAACACCACAAAATATAATTTATATGATTGCGGGGGGTGTGGGGTGTAGCAGCAGTCTTAATTTTGAGGCTGGGCCGTAACTTTTTTGTTGCGATAATCATAACTTCAAACAGCCATTAAACAACTGGTCATTAAGTGAGGACTGCCTGAATTCTGGCAGAATGCTTCACATGAGATGGTCCTATTAGTGAAGTAAGAATCAAATCCAACAATTTGTAAAACAGCACAGAAATAAGTTGGCTTTTATTCGGTTTGTCTCAAAATCCAAGATTTTCTAGTCTTTCAGCTAATAGTTTCCAGCTTAATTTTTAATATTCAAGTGCCTGAACAGTACTAAAAAGAACAGATACTATCCATGATCTTAAAAGACCAAGGAGAAACTACACCATGCAATCTTTTTTCATTAGAATGATTACTTTTAAAGAGGAATTTCACAAATCCAGAGAAGGAAAAAAAATGATCGTTTAATGATAAAATACCTCTATATATGTTGTGCCTGTTCTGCACATCTTAAGGTTATTTTCCAAATATTCATTTAGCAAATGCTTTCAAAATATTCATGAGCAACCTTTTACCTGTTTCACTGCCATTAATGTCCCAGTGCCAACATCCTGAGCTTGATAGCAAGAAGAAAAAGCTCCAAGGCCTATCTGTTGACCTTTAAGCCATTCATTGTCTTCCCTATAATGGTGCTTTGCTTTGGTATGCCCAGGCAGGGTTTCTGGTGTCTGCAAATTAAATAAAAGATATGATAATGTAATCCTTTGAAATTTAGGTGGAAAAAGGATTAATGTATTTTTAAAACAAACATATGAAGCCTCAATTTAGAATACACAAGCAGCATAAGAATTTCTTTAAGCTCACAGGGTGTCCAGTTGAGACCTGTCCCACCCAACAATTTAAATAAAAAAATAACCAATTTTTAGGATCTGTTTACAGACTTTCTACATACCGGTATATACTTAATTTGTTTATAACCTGCCTACCCCATTCCCAAATGTCTATGGCAGGCATTCAGAGATAGACACTGTCGGTTGGTGGTCCCCAGGGGTAGGGCCTTCTCTGTGGGAGCGCCCACCCTTTGGAACCAACTTCCCTTGGGCCTTCGTTTGGCCCCCAATCTCTGCTCCTTCCGCCGTGACCTTAAGACCTGGCTCTTTGAACAGGCCGGTCTGGACTAACTATGGGGGGTGGGTTTGCTTTTTAGGGGGTTTAAAATTTTAATTGACTTTTAATTGTTTAGGCTTGTAATTAGTTTAATTCTTTTTTATTGTAAATTTATATGGATTTTATATTGTTAGCCGCCCTGAGTCCTTAGGGAGAGAGGGCGGCATACAAGTCTAATAAAATAATAATAATAATAATAATAATAATAATAATAATAATAATAAAAACAATAATAATAAAAACAATAAACAATAAACAATAATACAAAACTTCAAGTAAATTCATTATAATAGACACTACCATTCACTGGGACAAAACCACACCGAAATAAAACAACTCTAAATTGTTTCTTTACAGTTATTGAATGTATATCTGAGGGAAGTGTTCCATCTAAAGAGTGGGGGCTGCCATGAAGAAGGGCTTCTAATTCACTGCCCCTCCCACCTGGGAGGTATTTTCAGAAAATGTAGGTCAGCAGTCCCAACCTTTCCAGCTTGGTGGAGTGGGGGGGGGGAGAACATGTAAGTGGCAGGTGCACACATGCACTCACGCAAATGGAGCTTCATGTGTGAGTGGAAGGTACTTTTTCTTGTGCACGAAGCTCCATTTTTACAAATGGAGCTTTGCATGTGAGCGCAAGTGTCCTTTACTCACACAAATGGAGCTTTGTGTATGAGCACAAGTGCCTGCCATGTGCACAAGTGGAGCTTCACATAGGCACGATTGCCCATTCATCCCACAGCCTGGTTTCAAACAGGCCACAACCTGGTAGTGGGCTGTGGCCCTGGGGTTTCGGACCCCTAGGTGACCCAAGTTTGGGACCTCTTGGTCTAGGTGGCCAAGTTGAACAGACATAGCAAGTTCTGGTGAAGTGTTGCCTATTCATATTCTGGTACTCTGGTATAAGGCTATAATGGTGATAACCATACAGTGATTTAGAAACTGATGTGATTTGTGATTGGTTGGATGCACGTATGTAGATATAAATAAAGTTATAAACAAACAAACTCTGGCAGCCTCATGAGTGCGATTCTACCGGTTCGGGCAAACCAGATGTTAAATTTGCATCTGGTTTGCCGAACCGGTATTTGAACCGACCGGCTGGCCCCGCCCACTCTGCCCCTCCCCTCCCAGGAGTCTCCACACAGCCCATTTTTGATGCAGGTAAGTGCAGGGTCCACGCAGAGGCTCTGGAAGAAGGGAAAATGGGCTTTCCAGAAGTATCGGAAGTGGGCTTGTTTCTGGCTTCCGGAGGGCCTCCTGAGCCCAGGGGACGCTGTTGTTGTTGTTGTTGTTGTTGTTATTATTATTATTATTATTATTATTATTATTAATTGGACTTATATGCCCCCCCCTCTCTCCCTAGGGACTCAGGGCGGCTTACAGTAAAAAATAGAAGTACAATTGATTAAAATACATTAAAACCAAGTAGCTAAGCCCAATAAAACTAAAAACCCAATTAAAATTTAAAATATCAATAAAACCCCACCTCTTACCAGCCTTTCCAGAGGCCCGAAGGGAGCCTCTGGACCCTCGGGAAGGTGAAAAATGGCCCTCCCAGAAGTTCCGGTAGACCACGCTCACCATGGCCACACCCACCCAGCAAAAGAGCTGCGAACCGGTTGCTGGGATTTTTGAATCCCACCCCTGGGCAGCCTCTAACGTTCTGTCCCCCAGAGGCTAAAAATATGATCCTTCCTGACATATACAGTCGTATTTCAGATAAAATAGACCACAATAAGTATCTAAGATAAATGAGATGATCATCCTACATTTACAACTCACACCATGCATGTCTCTCATAAACTAGAACACATTCAGTCATAAGCATCTGCATTCTATCAACTGGGGTAGGGTGCCTGGAAATGTCTAGAGATCATAGCAGCCAAGAAATCAAATACTGCTTCACTGTAACATGAACAAAATAGGCATAAGCTTCTCATTCTTATTCCCCAAAATAAATCCCAGATTTAGTGACTGAACTATTTAAGTAACCAAATTAACGAAGAATACATAAAATTTTGGTTGTTAAATAGTAGAGGTATGCAACACATTCTGTGCACAGAATACATGTTTGATTTTGGCTGGGTGTGAACCCAAACCAAAATGCACATGTAGAGCATTTTGGTCTATGTACTGATTGAAATAGGGGTATAGATAAGAGCTGCAGCTGAGATGAGAAGATGCTGGGAAGATCAAGGAGTGGGATATGCTGCACTAGGACTGAGAAGTGAAGGCAGGGAAGAGAAGGAAAGATGTTGGAGGCATGTTGACCAGTACTGAAGCCATGCAGTAGAGGGGACAATATACAACTGCCTTGTCCTACTTGCTGTAAAAACACACCAAAATTCCTCCAGATTTTGTTTTCTTTTGAGGAGCAATCAAAGTTGCTGGGAATTGGGTGGCATATAAATTGTATATATTATGGTTGGTCCAACGGTCAGCCAAGTAATTTGTCTGCATTTGACATTTTTGTCCACCTTATCATGAAGGATCAATTTTAAATGCAATCCAATTTAATATAAGAATAATATTTGGACCTATTGTTGGTTCAGCACATTAATTTATCTGGAATTTTTACTGTGAATAATTTATGAATAATGTTTTATGAATAATTTTATCTCTATGGGTGCTTTAATTGCTTAGGCTTGTTGCACATCATTGGGAGTGACTGTTGCACTTGATTGGGAATAAAAGAGAAAACAAATGAATAAATGCATAAATGCAATTTATCTTTAATCCATGCACTTATTTAAAGAAGGTACGTTGCATTTTCTACTGCAGTCTCTCATAGCACTTTCAATAGTGATTTCCACAAAACCTTGCACTCACATTGTGATTATCACTACAAACATGCAAAACAAGGGCCTTGGGTGGCTCAGGCTGTTAATTGCCTGCACTTAAGTTCCAGCTGCCCACAACTGCTGTAAGCTCGAATCCCACCAGGCTCAAAGTTGACTCAGCCTTCCATCCTCCCGGGGTAGGTAAATTGAGGACCCAAGATTGTTGGGGGCAATTAGCTGACTTTGTAAAAATGCCGCTTAGTAATAAGCAGGCATATACAATGGAATGAAGGCTATTGCTGAGCACACTGGGTTGTATCTCAAAAATTGTAAGCCGCCCTGAGTCTTCGGAGAAGGGCGGCATATAAATGTAATTTAAAAAAAACAGCGCTGTATCTAGAGACAAAATCAATTTATCTTCAAAATGCCATCAGAAATGCATTGTGCAATACAGTAGTAACAGTAAGAAACAGCAAAACCCCAAAATACTCACATCCTGTTGAATAATTATGATATCTTCACCATTTTCAACTTGAAGCTGAGGAACTGTTGGGAGAGCATCCTGAGATGCTGACATGGCCATGGCAATAGCTAAAGCTTCCTCTTCTTCAGCTTCCATCTTTTCCTTGCATTTCTGATTATGATTCACATCGTCTTTATACGTGTTATCATTTTCTGCACGCTCAGGAGACAAGACAGCCACTTCAGACTTGAATGTGACAGTTCCGTCATTGGCTGGAGCTTCAAGTAAGTCTTCCATACTAGAACTGAGTTCTGCATTAATATCCAGTTGGCTATGTTTTTCTTCCACTGGGGTGAAAACAGTCTCTTCACTTGGTATAGCTGTACTGATACTATTATCACACTGTGATATGTCATTTAAATTGAGCGACATGCTTTTTTTGGAGGTTTCCCCCTGTTTATTCATATCACCTGGTTTAGGTCGCGATGGCTTTGGCCTATGTATATGACTGAATGGCAGTGGCCTGGCCTGGGTAAAAACAGGGGAAAGCTTTTCCAATTCTTTTTGTTCAGCACAGTTTCTTTGAATCGGGAGAGAGAGCTTCCGCTGCATCTGAGGAGAAGCCGAAGGTATTTTACAGGGAACAAATCCCTGAGATCTGAGTTTAGGAATATCAGTTCCTGCAGGGGCAGATGGGGTAGAGGGAGAAGGCAAAACGGGGAATATGGTTTGGGAATGACAGGGTGAGAGAGAAGAGTTCAAGCATTGACCAGGGGATCTGCTTTTTGTTTGAATGGCTGGCTTTGGTTGTTCCGTTGTTCCCGCCGTAACAGGAAGTCCCAATGAAATACCAGCCATCATATCAGAAAATTCCTCCGGCGTAGCAGTTCGCTTTTTACTATCTAGTCCTTTCCCACTTTTACCTGTTAACTGAACTGTGTTACTTGGAGTACAATTCTCCGTCGTCTCTGGAGAGTTATCAGGAACTGGAGGCTGTGCAAATTCATGCCTGCATTCTCCAGAATGCATTTGCTCCATACCTAACTGGATGGCTTCTGCAATTTCCATTTCGTCTGCTATAGCCATCAATCGCCGACGCATTCTTGTATGATGTATTGAGCTTGTCATGCTCAACATTTCTAACAGCTTTACAAATACTTGGGGTACTCTTGCAACCATTCTGGCAGCACTTAAAAATATCCTCCGGGACAATTTGCCCACCATCGAATGGGAGTTGTCAATTGACCGCAGCGCAAAGCTCAGTAGAGATAACAGCTTTTCATACCTAAAAATGAATACAAGGCTGTTAATTTCCACTTATTTTTCTGAAATACCTTTTTTAAAAACATCAGCATTTCAAGAGAAAAAAGACAGATTTTAAAATAAGACTTTCTAAACCAACTAGCATTTTGATACTAAAGACCAACTTTTTAAAAAGCAAGTTTTTCTAAATTATTACCTGTCAATGATAGCATCAGCTTGTAAAATATCTCCACTAACAATGTGGGGATAAAATTCACCAGGAAATTCTAACAGCAATCGATCTATAAGACAAAGACGTCCAAGTAATGCTTGCCAGTTGTTTGGTTCAGACTGTGTCCCAAGGATGCAATTTAAGACAAAATCAATACCCCCAATGCCAATGGACCCTGCAATAAAAGATTAAATAATTAATGGAATTATATTATTTGAACTGGCAGTTGGCATCTCTTATAAGCCAGTTTCCTACACATAAAGGTGTTTTACCCAGTTTAATTCTGGTTGTTGTGAACTAATTCTGAGTTTCTGAACTCATTGTTTTTTTTAAAGTACAATAAGCAGAATTCTCCTTCTCAAAATGAAAGATATTGGATATATTTGAATGTATCCTTATTGCCATGCCTTCTGATGGAAACTTGCATATAAAGTTACTCATCACATAACTATTTCAAAAGTACAAATGCCATTATAAGGATTAATGCTATGATTCATCACATATTAAAGAGAGGAAAACATTAAAAAGCTGTTCATTTGGTAAAGAATTCAATAAATCCAGATATAATCTCTCCGAATTTTAGTATTACCATTGTTTAAAATTCCCACAAGGTTACATAGACATGCATATCAAGTTCCTCAATTATCGCACCACTGAATTACATTACTTGTTTTATACTTATTTTTCTTTTATTTTCTTACTCTTATTCCAAATTCTTCTGCCCCTTCACTAATTCTATTATTCTTTGAGCAGTATCCATTCCAACAAGATTTTATTTTCTCCATCAGTTTTTTTTACTGTATTCAAAATCAGTACATCACTTATTTATTTGCTACATTTTTATCCCACTTTTTTCTATGTTTCTCTCTCCTCTGTTTTCCGATATAGCAACAATCTGGTGAAGGAAGTTTGGTCAGAGTGAGTACTTCATGGCTATTGGCTAAGGATGGCTCTCCTTTTGTAGTTCTTTTCCTGCACAATATTTTAACCTCTTACATCTTCCATTGCAAACTAGTTTGTTATGTTTGCAATTACCAACATGCTATTTCCTAAGTTCCCTGTTATGCATAGGTACAAAATGCTTCTTGTACATTTTTCTTCTTTCTTCTCGTTAGAAGCAACTCTATTCTCTTTTACTTTTTTATCTTTATCTTTATCTATTCCTGCTATGAATTCCTCTTTAGTTACAGCAATGTACCCTATGCTTTATTTCATTTCTTAATATACCTTGCAAATATCTGAGCCACTCAAATACTATTACACTGAGATTTTTACAAACAGCATTTTGAAGAATTAAAATAGCTAACTCTGTATTCTTTACTTGATATAAAAATTATGTCCAGCCCTTCTTACTGCCAGATTTTCTAATTCCAATTAAAGTTTTAAGTATCTATAACATTCACCCCATTTTACTGTTAAACTCAAAAACCTAAGTGAAATGTGATTTAGGTGGAACGAAATAACAGAGCTGTAGAAATATTACAACACCAAAATAAAGTGCCGAATTGATTTTATGTGTTGAAATAAAATTGCAATTTCAAATAGATTTGGTAGATTTATATGCATACACATTATTTTAAACAAAAAATTCAAACAAATCTCAAATTGCTGTAGGCTACATACATCTCTAGGAAGTAGTTCCTATATAGTATTCCTTAAATCCATTTTGATATTTGGTGTCTACATGGATAAATTCATGAAGTTTTATTGGCAACATTTTCTGAAGCGGTTTGTTATAGCCTTCTTTGTAGGGCTGAAAGAAATTGACTAACCAAAGATACCCAGTTGGCTTCATACCTAAGGTGGGACTAGAACTCTCAGTGTCACAGTCTTCTAGACCAGTGCTACTAACTGCTATACTATATTGGTAATGTTGCTTAAGCAAGAAAAAAATGAAGTTTACCAGACTTAAGTATTTCTCGACCAATTGCCAACTCTCCTGCTTGACCTTTACACATCTCCATCAATGTTGAAACTGAAAGTTGACTTGTGCGGCTGTAAAAAGAAGAATGAAGGTTCTATTTTTTAAGATAAAAGGATGAATAATTATTAGACCTGACTGAACACATTATAAGTAATTGTCACTGTTCTCTTAACAAAGTAATTCATTTTGTTAAGATCCATTAGACTGCTGAACAATCACACCACAGCATGCCAGGATTACAGTCATTAAACAAGGCAGTCACATGACATCTCACTTAATGACTCTTTTGCTCATGGTGATCCCAGTTGCAGTCATACACTGAAGACTACATGAGAACTACGTGAACTTTTTAATCCTGGTTTATTAGTATTTATTAGTAGTAATGCCTATAGAAAAATTTAATGTAATATATCAGTACCGTATTAGGTAACATAGCTAACATATTACTTCTTTCTAGTTTATTTTTTTGTAACAGTTTTCACTTTTTCAGCACAAATATGCATGCAAATCCACCAATGGCTAAATTGCCCTTGCATTTGTCCCAATACTATAAAACTAATATAGACAATTTTAAAGACAGCAATCTAAAATATTTAAATAGATTAAAACCTATACCTGTTGGGATCTGCACATTTCACCAATATGGTTTCCACAACTGGTTTTAAAAGCTGTTGCAGTTTGGTCCTCTCCGTTAGGCTATGGCATGGAGTATATACCAGCATGGCTCTTAATGTTTTCTTCAAAAAAAAAGGAATATAAATTTAAAAAACCCACTACTTCATAAAACCCTGCATACATTTCTGCAACCGAAAGATGAACACAAAATACACCAAATTGTACAAACAACATTTTATACACAAATTGCTTCTGCCTACAAATTTGTCAATTGTAAAATACACCTCTCTGTCATTTAAAATTTCTTCCTTTTTCTGAGATTCCAAATAAATATTGACGTTATCTGCTACATCAAAGGGAATAGCTAAGGCAAAATTACAGGACTCCACCAGGAAAGAAAAAAACCCTAATTATCAGCTTTCAGACTTTTTAGAGAAATCTGCTCCCAGCTAAGGACACATTCAAGAAGTGAAGAACATTTAAAGTAAAAAGGAAGTAGTGACATTTATCTTTCATATATACATGCAGCTTAACATTGAAAATCAACTTATTTAAGGAACTGGTTTCAGCAATACTGCACAGCGAGAGTACTTCAAATATTGTACTAAGAATTTGGAAATAGAAAACTTGGTGCTGCTGTGAGTCTTTGATGATTATAGTAGCAATTCTTATTGTTTAGTGTTCCACAGAAAAAGCAAAACAATAAGCATGTAAAAATATCACAGGACTTCTCAAGTCACCCTACAAATAATATAAAAGTTGGTATGGAAATTATTCAAAATATTGCATGACTTTGAGCAGATGTCTGAATCTGGCCATAAAATAATTATATAAAAATATAAAATAATATAAAATATAAAAATAATTAATTAGAAGAAATAAGAAATATTCTGAGGATCAGACCAGTTCTCTTTCCATTCCTGGAGGACAGGGACAAAATTTTCTAAACAAGCCTCTCAAGAAATTGGCAAAGTAACAAATAAGAATGTTTATTTTCTATACTGCCTTAAAAAATCTTTAACCAGATATCAAGCATAGCTGATGTCATAAGTGCAATATTGGCTGTTTCCTTCTGTCCCTAAAAAAGGAAATATTGTAGGCTTAAAATGATTTTCACATTAAAATTGTTTATAATTATGGAAAATTTAGCATCAAAACTTTGATGTATGCACCCTGATTTCTAGATCTAACTTGCTGTAAAATTATTTAAACTAGAAAAAAAATGAACAGAATACAGAATCTGATGGAACAAACTCTGGAAATCTGTTGCACTATCTATGGGCCTATTTCTCATCTGCACTAGAAGGCAGAGCTTAAGCTATCTTATTATCTGAGAAAAATGGGGTGCGATGCCTCAGCGGTTAAGACACTGAAACTCATATCACAAACTCAGAGGTTTGACATTGAAGTTTGAGAAGCGAGTGCTGTGTGACAGGATGAGCTTCCATTACTTGCCCCAGCCTACCTAAGCAGTTCGAAAGCAAGCAAGTACAAGTAGATGAATAGGTACCACTTTGATGGGAAGATAACAGCACTCTGTGCATATGGCAAATAGTCATGCTGGCCACATGACCACTGAAATATCTTTGGACAACGCTGGCTCCTTCAGATAAGAAACAGAAATGAGCACATATACCCTCTGGGCCTCAGGCACAACTGGAAAGGGGAAACCTTTACTTTTACCTTTTATTATCTGAGAGAGCTTACCCTGAGCCTCAAGTTAAAATATTCTAGAAGAACTTAATTTGTCTGGAAATATATACATTTCAGAGCTGAGAATAGAAAAAGGCATATTTCTAGAATTACTATGAACTGTTTTTAACAATTCGTTTGGAGGGTCTCCGTTTCAAGTAAAGAATCCGTATCTCAAATATGCTGCCCTATTTCTAAATTCTGAGTATGATTTAGAAAGGAAAGTTAGAAAAGAATAGATTACTTACTAAAGCAGCAACATACACTTTGTAGACAGGGTCAGCACAAACCATAGAAAGTACACTGCAGCAGGATTCCACTACAACATCTCCTGAGATATTTGTCTGGGATGACCCATTAGCTGCCCCTAGAGTTGCAGGACTTGTGGTGTTTCCACTACTGCTTCCAGAATTTCCAGTGCTTTCACCATTAGCCAATAATAGAGCACCACTAACATCATGGGAGAGACGTCGAAGGGCCATCTCACGTATATTCCAGTTTCGAGAAAATAGGCAACCTACTAATTCCATTCCAAATACCTAAAAAAATCAATATGACAAAGAGATCCTGATTGCAATTACACATTTACACATGTACACTTGAAATAAGCCATTGGAATTCTTGTGGCATAGACTACAAAGGTATGTACTGTATGTTTTTAAGAATTCTTATTTTCAATATATATTGTGAAGCAATGCAGATTAATAAGATCAGATTAATATTGCACTAAACATTATTTGATAAAAAGTAGTAGTAGTGACAGGCTGAAATTAAATGTACTAAGAAATTTCATTCATTAAAAACATTCTGCAGTAGACTAAATAGATGGAAGTTAGAATGCAAATATTTTCATTCTCCAAGGGTGGGCACAATTAATATGCCTATTGCAGTTATTACCATTCAAAACTATGTTTGGACTCTTGACTGTCAGAATTGGACAAAGAATTCACTGCTATCAAGCAATTTGAAGCATTTTATAGTGAAAGATCTGGTCATAGTAGCACATCAACTAAATTGGAATAGTTACAGGTCTCCAAAGTCCTTAACCATAGTTCACCATGGTTAGACCTGACTAATAATAAAATAGAAAAATAAAATGAGAAGGAATGAACCAAACAAATAAGTAAATCAAAGAAATTTAGGTCAAAGAAATTTAAAATTGGCAACTGAAAACAATGTAAGGTTTAACTCTTAGTGATACAAGATAGAAGGCTCTAGTGCAGTGGTTCCCAAAGTGGGGTACCGCCTGGGAGGTGGTGGGATGCCTTAGGGGGGCGCTAAGAGGCAAGGGGGCTGGCAGGGGGGCACTAAGAGGTGGCAGGGGGGCATTTGAGGTGCCAACTCCGCAGGCTCATCCCATTGAGCCCCTTGCACCACTCCGGTGCAACAGTCAATGGCATCCATGGATCACCTAGAGGAAGGCAGAGGAAGGGGGGGTTGACCACATGCCCAATATTCAGGATCCCACTCAGCCAAGCCCACCCCTCTTTGTAGTTTCCGGGCCTGGCAATAAGTTTACAGGCTGCCCCTCCCACCAGGGATCAGCCTCCCAAGCTGCCCCCCCTCCCAGGGCACTCACATCATAGAGGGCGGTGCTGTTCCCTCCTTCCTTAGGAAGCCCAGGGCAGGCAGAGTGGCTTTGCTCTACTTTTCCAACATGCCTGCAGAGGCGGCGCCTCAAACACAGCGGCAGCGGCACATTGGAAAAGTAGAGCAAACTTTCCCAACATGCCGCCGCTGCCTGCCCTGGGCTTCCTCAATCCTGCCCTGTACCAGCTCCAGGAAGGAGGGAACAGCACCGCCCTCTACGACATGAGTCCCCCGGGGCAGCTTGGGAGGCTGATCCTTGGTGGGAGGTGCAGCCTGTGAACTTGCTGTCAGGCACAGCAACTACAAAGAGGGGCAGGCTTGGCTGAGCGGGATCCTGGATATTGGGCATGTGGTCAAAGTCTCCCTTCCTGTCTGTCTGTCTGTCTGTCTGTCTGTCTGTCTGTCTGTCTACCAATCTATCCATCCATCCATCCAAAAGGTCTGTCTGTCTTTCTGTTTACCTACCTACCTACCTATCCATCCATCCATCCATCTACCTACCTACTACCTACCTACCTGTCCATCCATCCATCCATCAACCTACCTACCAAGATACCTATCTACCTACCTACCTACCTACTACCTACCTCCATCCATCCATCCATCCATCCATCCATCCATCCATCCATCCATCCAAAAGATCTGTCTGTCTGTCTTCCTGCCTGCTTGCCTGCCTGCCTGCCTGCCTGCCTGCCTACCTACCTATCCATACATTCATCCAAAAGGTCTGCCTGCCTGCCTATCAATATATCTACCTACCTACCTACCTGCCTGTCTGTCTGTCTGTCTGTCTCACTCTCTCTGTCTCTCTCTATCCATCCATCCATCCATGTTTGAGGCGCTGGCCCTGCAGGCACATCGGGAAAGTAGAGCAAAGCCAGTCTGGGAGGGAGGGGAGGGAGGGAGGGAGGAAGAGAGAGAGAGAGAGAGAGAGACCTGATTCATCAGATTGAAATGAGGCCTAGTTTAGACTGAGGCCTTTTTCCACATTGAAACATTTTTGCCAGTACACTGAAACATCTTTGGCTTCTATTAAAGGTTTTGTGGACGAAACATGGTCAAGAGACTATCAGGAAGCTCTCACATTTTGTTGAGGCTTTAAACAGGATCCATTGGACCAGACCTCCACCCTAAAAAAATACTTTTCCCCAATGTATTACAGTGCCAATTCTGAAGAAGGCAAAACCAAAATGTACTGGTAAATTACAAGGAGAACACACACACACACTCCCTTCTAACCCTGCTGGAGCAGGTGATTGGACTAGAATAGATATCTCATTATCTTTCTCCTCCCTCCCTCCCTCCTTCTTTATTTCTTTTTCTTTCTGTCCCTTCCTTCCATCCCCCCTTTCTTTGTCCCTTTTTCTTTCTTTCCCTTTTCTTTTTTTCTTTCTCTCTTTCTCTCTCTCTTTCTTTTCTCTCTCTCTCTCTTTCCCTCTCTCAGGCTCTCCCCATTGACTTGGTGCACTGCTCCGCTCGGACTTGCTTGGGCAGGTCCCTCTGCAGGGCTCAATGGGTGGACCTCAGCACTAGAACGTGGCAGTGGTGGCACGTTTGAAAAATAGAGCAAAGCCAGAGGTCAGTAATTTTTGCTGCAAAGAATCACAAAAGCTTCTGGGCTGTGTACAAGAAGGGAAGCACATGTCAGTGCAATTCAGCAACATAAAATAAAGAAATACAAATAAAACAAATCAACAAGAATCGGCAAAGCATCTCTGATTAGATTCTATTCACTACTAGAATCTAATCAGAGATGCTTTGCCGATTCTAGTCCAATGACCTGCTCCAGCAGGGTTAGAAGGGAGTGTGTGTGTATGTGTGTGCATGGCTGTCAAAACTCCAACAACAGGTCAAGTAGCTCTGGAGAGGCCAGTCATAAATTAGAACACTTGCTAAACAACCGGCCATTAAGTGAGGACCACTTGTATTTGGTTTGCCAGTCACCTGGCCATGCCCACCCAGTCACATGACCACCAAACCACACCTACCCGATCATGTGACCACCAAGCCACGCCCAGCCAGCAAGCCACGCCAGCAAGCCATGTGACCAGCAAGTCACGCCCACCCAGTCACATGACCAGCAAGCCGCACCAGCCAGTCATGTGACCCGCAAGCCACACCTACCCAGTCACATGACCAGCAAGCCACACCCTCAAATTAGGCCATGCCCACAGAAATTTGAATCCCACCCCTGGGTGGGGGGCACCAAGGATGAGTTTGTAGCAGCAAGGGGGTGGTGGACTGAAAAAGTTTGGGAACCACTATTCTAGTGTAACTGCTATTCATATCACATCTAGATGGACATCCAGACAGAGCTTCAGCAGAGGGCCTTAGAAGAAATCACTTATGACTAGTCTCTTAACAACGATTCACATTTATGACAATCATGGAATGGGTGCTTTATGACCCAGCCATTGTAAAAAGTTGTCCTGCCCCATGGTCATGTGACTGCATGTCAGGGTTTAGCAACTGGTCACCTTTTCACAGTCACAACATTCCATGGTCATATGACTGCAATATGTGTCTTTTTTGCCAGTTTCCAGCAAAAATAAAATGTCATTTGAATCAATGCATTCACTTAATGGCCACTGTGTTCACTTAACAAGTTTGCAGTGAAAATGTTAAGAAAAACCCTTCCAGTCACATGGCTGCCTCAACTTATGACTGTAACAATTTACACCTGGATTTCCAGTCCCAATTGTAGTTGTAAATCAAGGACTATTTGTAACCGTTTAAACATCTTCCATGGACATTTGCTGTGTACTCATTTTATAACCATCTGGAAAAGCAAGCACTCTGGGTGGAAACGACTAGCATGTACTCAGGTACTCACAAAACAAGAAGCATATAGTCAGCAACATACATATTTGTGCAGATTGAAATAAAGTGTTCAGTTGTAGCTGATAAAAGAAAAATAGTTTAAGTAGGTTTAAAATTTAGCATACCTGAATCCATGGCTCAGCTAAGTCCTTATAGGCAGAAGGAATTTGCTGAACCCCATAATGAGTAAGATTAAAATTGCTATCTTGATTCCTCCTTGGTGAACCAGTTACAGTTTGCTGAGTTTGTTGCTGGACCACACAAACAATCGAAGGAGAATCAACAGGGCTTGGCAATTCATGACTAAACAAATAGCATACAAAAATAAATAAATAATGTGTAGATATTTTCAATTTTTTTAAAAAAATCAAAGATGTAATGTGATCTGCATTTTAATATTATATTTATATTTATTTATATTTTATTGGACTTATATGCTGCCCTTCTCCCTGAGGACTCAGGGTGGCTCACAACATTAAAATACGAATACAAATAAATTAGATAAAATACTATTAAACATTAATCAATTTGTCTACTATTAAACATCAATCAATTTGTCACAATTCCATTTTTCCAAATAATGTGCAAATAAGAACATGGTTATCTTCAAGGTTTAATTCAGCTGAAAAATATGAACGTGTATCTTGTTGTTAAAAAGTATATTTAGGTGAAGCAATATTTTATTGTAGCTTGTAAAAACATAGCAGCTGATTCTGAATTGTGATCGAAAGGGCTTATACACAGGCATTTATAATAAACGAACCTAAATTGAAAACAGACTGATGAGGCTTTTCAAATGTTTAGATGTTTAACTCTGCTCATAAATGGACAAAACAACAAATTCAAATAAAATAAATCCTCACCTATAGAAATCTTGTGTTCTCCACTTAGATCTACAAAGAGGGCATATAAGAGGCTCCTTGTTTCTTCTACATTCCTCTGCCCCTAAAATTGCATCAAAGTCCCACAAAGAAAAATAGAAGGATTCTCGAGTTAGTAACATAGGGACATATTTTAGAACAGAAGTTATATGGAAATATACAAAGAATTTATACTGTACAACAAACAGACATAGGGAAAGCTAATTATATACTTAATCACATGTCTAAAGAATAATATGCAGTAAAGGCACAAATGTGGGTACTAGCAGTACCAGATCTTTACAAAAAAATTCAACACCAGACTGTATGTTTGACAGTTCTACATAGGCTTTGTAACTGCCCACTAAAATAATGATCTCTTTCTGTATCTATTGGTTATTTCTAAAAGATAAATAAAACTTATCATTATGTTTTATATATTTTTACTCTCCCTTGTATTTTAAAAGTGTAAAGCATGCTTCCTTACATTTCTGTAAAGATGTTTATTTCATTCAAATGGATTCCTTCTCTAAGACACTAGCTTATATGAAAAGAATTCCATTAACGTTCAAGCAATTACAATACCACTTATGACTGCAATTACTTTTTTTTCTTCATTCCTGGCAAGGACCTCCTTTGCTATTATTCCTTAAATCCATTCTTATGATTCAAGAGCGCATAATAATATCAGTGACGTACATATTGACATGCAGTGGTGGTGAAGTTTATTTCTGCAGCCTTCTTCACAGACCGTTAAGCTTTCCTCATCCAACATGCCTAGCAAACAAATGGGGCACATCTGTTCCTCTTCATCCTTGATACTATAAAATATATACACATATAGATAAATATTTAAAAGTCACATTCAGCCGATCACATTTATTTATTTTTCTTCTAGGTCCAAAACAGCCACCTCCTACAATGTTTCAATACAAAGTATTTTATCATACAGCAAATGGACAAGTATCAATTTTTGATGCAGTTTTTTTAATTACACTGCATAACGTAGCTATGGGTAGGATGTTTTCATCAACCCACCTATTAGATATATCTCATATTTTTTCACAGTGGGATTGTAGGATCTATCAAGCACACATTTTGGTGCTTGGCAGCAGATTTGCAGTTGCTGCTTTCCATGATCATATGGACACAATTTGTAATGGATTAGCTGTTTTCCAGCAGAAAACAGGAAAAAATATACTGTGTAGTGACTTGCTTTATTATTGTGATAAAAAACAGCTGCAAAATCAAATCAGATTAAGGATTGCTCCAATTTATGAGCAAAATTCTGGGCCCAATTGTTGTTGTGTATCAAAGACTACCTGTATTCTCTTCTATTCAATGTATTTTTTTAGCATATACAACTGTTTCAGATATGTCCTTGAGTATTACATTCTTTATACATTTTAGTTCATCACACAGACTTTCCACATTAACTTACTCTAGGAGCCAATGCTCCAGAATGAATATGAATACTATATATATTTTAGTATAGTATAATACTACACTAAAGACATCTTTTAAATACCCAGGTTAAATATCAAGTTCATTTTACTAGGTACTAGTGACGACATACAAAGTCCTACATGGCTTGGGTCCGGGGTACTTGTGGGAATGTCTCCTGCCAGCATCACATTCCGATCGCCCTGTATGCTCCCACAGGCAGGGCCTCCTTGGGGTATCATCAACCAGACATTGTCGGCTGGCAGTGCCCAGAGGTGGGGCCTTCTGTGGGAAGACCCACCCTGTGGAACCAGCTCCCCTTGGGTCTTTGTTTGGCCCCTGATCTCCGCTCCTTCTGCCGGGACCTGAAGACCTGGCTCTTTCAGCAGGCTGGCCTGGACTGAACCGGGGGGGGGGGATTCTTTTTTAAGGTAATTTTAATTAGTTTTTAGTTTATTATTGGACTTGTATTATTTAATTATTTTTAAGTAATTTATTGTATTGCGTTTTTACACTGTGAGCCGCCCTGAGTCCTTAGGGAGAGAGGGCAGCATACAAGTCTAATGGATTATTATTATTATTATTATTATTATTATTATTATTATTATTATTATATTTACTTAAACATTTAAACCACCCAACAGCCAAAGCTATCTGGGCAATATACTATAAAGTAAAAAAATAATTAGAAACAAATGCATTTAAAAAACAAGAACTGTCTATTATGTAATACTAAAATATTAAAATCTCCCAAGTTTAAAATTAGAAGCCTAATAAAGGCTGGGAGAGAATGTACTTTAAAACTTAGTTACTACAGATAAAAGTCATAAAACAGATATTTTGTAAGTGCATGCAGTAAATTCTTTGCATGCAGTAAATTCTTTGCATTCTGCAAATTTTTTGCATATTAAATATTTCTGTTATGCACATATTCTTTCAGGGGTTCACAATCATGTAAGAAATATTTTGTTCCAGAATTCCTTTCCAGCTACCAGTATTCATCTTTTTTCAAACTGCCATTGCATCTAATCTATTCACAAAAATTTATTTAATGCAGATATGATTTCCAAGAACTTGTCTTACTGATGGACCACCTTGTATCTGTGGAAAGGCGAGAGTAAAGATTTACCCTATGGCTATACATTTATAATTTAAGGGTATTTTAATTAGATTTTATTATAATTGGATTAGATAATTTGATAAATGTTGTATTTATTGTATTTATATTTCTGTGTAAGCTGCCCCAAGTCCCGGAGATGGGGCGGCATATAAATCCAATTAAATAAACAAAAATAAATAATATTTACTCCAGAGGAATTACAGACCCTTCAGAAAAAGATTTTGGGGAACACAGGGAAGATAGTGGAATTTTTTTTGCATAGTGTTAAATTGCAAGTTTTACCATAGTTTTGGGTTTAAATGGAAAAGATCTTCAGAGCATGCAATGTCTTTCACATAGGATCTATTGACAATTCCTTAGTAGCTGTGTCTTTTCTTAGGATTCAAGGGCTGTGCCAATCCCCAAATATATGGTTCAAGAAATTAGTAACAGATAATGTTATACTTGAAGCATCTTGGATTAGAATCAGTGGTGGGATTCAACCGGTTTGCACCACTTCAGCCAAACTGGTTGTTAAATTGCTGGCTAGCCCTTCCCCTCCCTGTCCTGCCCCTTCCAGGAGTCCCCATGCACCCCGTTTTGGCTCCCAGGTAAGCGTAGGGAGGCCTACTAGGCCCAAAACAGGGCATGGGGTGTGGCGCGCCCTCCCGAAGCCTGTTTTTGCTCCCAGGAGGGTGCAGGAGGCTGAGTGCTGTCTGTCACACACCCTGTCCACCCAGCCAGTTATTAGGAAAATTATTGTTAAATTATTTGAATCCCACCACTGGGTAGAACTCTATCTTGTGTTTTACTGTAACACTATAAATGTTACAGTAAATAAATGTATTCTGACAGTGAAAAAATAAATTAGACACATAACCAGCATGTAACTATTTTAGTTAAACCACCAAACTGAGAAATCAGTGCTCATTTTTCATATTTGAGCACAAGAATTTTAAATACTAAAAACATAAATAAATACAATTCCTTTCCAGAGATCCTGTAAATTGCTTCTCATTTTTATGTAGAGAAAACTCAGACACAAGTTCTGTTTCCTTAGGAGCTACTATATCTGACTAGAAGCCAAAAGTTATTTTTAAACATACTACTCATATCAATATCCTACAATTTTATTTTGTAAACTTTCCTTATGAAAATAACTTGAGTCATTTTTATTTATTTATTTTGTTATTGCTATCCATTCCAGCGGACTCTGGGCAGCTTACAAAATCCAATATGTGGTTAAAACAATTAAAACATGAAGAAAATGAGGTAGGCTAGATGAAAAACAATCACAATAATAATAAATATTTAGATTGAAATTTAAAAGAACCTGGAATGCCAGGCAAAATTTCATAGTATCTGCTCCACACAAAAAGAAAAAAAAAGTTTCTGGGTCTTCGTTTTCTTATTCAACCGAAAAGGGCAACCACAAAAAGGTTCACCTTATTAATTCAACCATCATTCAAAAAATCAGGATTTTAACTCATCAATTTTCGTGCAAGCCACATCTGGCTCTTGCTACAAACACTCCTAATCGCTATGACCAACTCTCGAAAACTCTACTGCAAATGATCATGTGGCCGCAAGACATTGCAACTGTTACAAGTACATGCTGGTTGCCAACCACCCAAGTTGAGGATCCAATATAAGTGCAAAGAAAGGTCATAAGTCACTTTGTCAGCACAGTTATAACTTTGAACAGTTGCTAAATGAATGGTCTCAATTCACCTGTACTAGTTTATTTTTAAAAGCTGAGATATTTTTAAAGGGTCTATTATATTTTAAGAGCCTCTAATCATGCACCAAACAGCTTCTTGCATATAGTTCTTTAACAAAACAACCCTGTGATTACAGCAGCAGGTCTCTACTTAGAAATGTCGAAATACACATACCAAGACACAAGGAAATAAACAGAACAAACAGAAATAATTAGTCCAAACTTCATACTTAGATCTCAATCTATTAAGCAACAAAACAAAATAAAAAATGTTGACTTACAATAACTGTCCAAATGGGAATATTTTCCTTTTTTTAAATGTGAATAATAAAGCAAGTATCTACCTATACTACAAAGTATAATACAAAATTCTCGCTGTATTTATTTGTTTGTACCTTCAAGCTAATGTTTTTGTTTTTGTTTTCCCATATTTTGTTCTATTGTATTTTACTAATTTGATTTTTTTGTTAGTTTTTATTGTTTTTTATTTTTATTTTTTGTTTTAAATATGGTTTCACATTGTGTGAGCCGCCTTGAATCGCCATGGGTGAATAGGCGGCAGTATAAAATAAAATAAATAAATAAATAATAGTGCATTCACAATTTTTGAATGAAAGTATTGAAAATCTGTTGATGATAGCAATAGCAATAGCACTTAGATTTATATACTGCTTCATAGTGCTTTGCAGCCATCTCTAAGAGTTTTACAGAATCAGCATATTGCCTCCAATAATCCGGGTCCTCATTTTACCAAACTCGGAAAGATAAGGCTGAGTCGGTCAAGATCAAACTGTTGGCAGTCGGCTTAGTTAGTCTGCAATACTGCATTCTAACCACTGCACTGCCATTAAAAATCTCGGCCTCATTACTCATGTGGAATTGAAATTTCCATGATGTTCAGCCCAATTATATTTGCAAAGTTATGGGTACTGCAGTATCCATATGGGCATGTGATTGTGATATCCTTTGTTCCCTGCCAGCTTCCCAACAGCAAAGTTAGTTGGGAAGCCAGCAGGAGGTCACTCCTGTTCCCACTTTTTTTTTTGCCCTCTTGGGTGACAGCAATACAGTTCAGGAAAATTTAGTGTTCATTCTGGTCACTTCACACTATACTCTCAAAGGATGACCCAGTAAGTCACAGGGTTGTCTATTTATAAAAATGGAGAGTATTTTGAATAGCAGTATTGATTTCTTAAGAATAATTACTAACCTATTTTCTGAACTAGAAGTAGATGTACTAGAAGATGACAGTGTATGAGAATTTGACATGCGTGAGACAAACTTCTGAATGGTGTTACGAGATGGCGCTTTGATCCTTGAACTACGCCTACTGTGGTATTTCTGGAACAAACTTTCAACCTAACATTGGAAGAAAATATTAATAGGCAGTGTTAGAATATGAACTACTAAAAGTTGAGTTCTCTTATATAAATATATAATTGTAGCCAAACTATAATGTAAAATTATATTAATTTATTTATTACCAAATAATAAATACACACATATAAAATAACACATACTATAAATACCAACTATGGTATGGATGAATTCTGTAAATGGTATCTTTTGTAATTAGACATAGACAATTACACATTATCTCTCTTTCATTTATGGGAATGCAAGCACAGATGCTAAATGTTGCCAAATTCTACTTTAGATGTGAAAATTAAATAAAGTATGTTCAATGCTCATAATTTTCCATTTGACATAAACTAGTGATGCTACCTCCTAAAGAACAAGAGATATAATTTAAATAAACTATACTAATAAAACAATACATAAATAATATGGCCAACTCTTTACCACTGTTTGAAAGCTACATGGCATCACCCTGTGCCCTGATCTTTCTCATGGTTAATGGATATATTTCAGCAATAATCAGCCAGGACTAAGGATAACTAAGATAATTTTTCCACCTTTAAATATCTATATAATTAAGAGGAAAAATAACAGTCAGTAGTAAATATAAATGTCTAGGCAATATAGAGAGAAAGTAAGTGCTTGCTGTCTTTTAGCTAACCCTATTAAATTCCAATTATTAAAATGGAGAAATAATAATGGATAATTTATTCAGGGAACTACACTTATTTATTTGATATTGGAATAACACTTGTTATTAACTGATTTTAGAAATAATGTGATCAAATGTCTGTAATTTTGAAACTGTAGAAATTCTGTATGGTAAATTTCAGAAGCCACAACTGTCTATTTGTAACAAAAGAAATAGGACTGAACTACCTCAAAGTTCTTCAAGGTTTTTCGCCACAGCATTGGATCTGAAGATTCAAGTTGAAACACTCGAAGCATAACGAACAGTAGATGAATGCAAAATGTTCCACGCCCACAGCTACATGTCTATAAATAGAAATTTATTTATTGTGATTATTATGGCCATATTATATTGTTTTTGTAACCTTCCCCAAATCACTTCTTACAGATTTATGAGGATTATGTTTCTGCTTTCTTCAAAACAAGAAATACTTGATTAATGATGGCTTTGTTCTTTCCAAACTACTGCTGTTGCTGACATAATCAACATGGCATTCATATAGCTGTTTATATTTCACCGATACTTTACCAATGCCTATGTTCTGATTTATGCAAGTGAGAAATAAAATATTTCTGGAAAGCAAGAAATGTTTCAGCATTTTCACATATCCTCTTAAACCTAGAGAAGTCATCTTAATTACATCTTCTCAAATGAGTTTATTTAATAGTTATTGATTAAATAGTCAACACTGTTTCAATTCATACCTGAGGACCAATGAACACTCTGTATTTATTATCTGGGCTGTCTCCCCCTATCAAGAAAGAATTAGGTCCTATCTGTTGCAAGAGATACAATCTAGCTCTCATGACTTTGTTGACACGACGATTTGTTTCCTCAGGACTATATGGTGAGAAGCCATCTGGAGAAGGTGCTCTTCGTGGGGGTGTTATACGTCCACTCTGAAACTTAAAAATTAATTTTATTTTCAGTAATTTTTGTCTCTACTTTTCATTTTCCCATTTCTTGACCTTTCAAAGAAATTCAGCTATCTCCTTCCAAACTAGTAGAATGCACACAATAATTAGATAATAAGAAGTAATAATTACATAATAAGAAGTAATACTTCTTCCACTAAATACTATAACATTACTACTTCTATGCTTTTCTCCCAGAAATAAAGCCAGTAGTAATATCTATTCCTCATACAAACCTCTACAATTTAGAGTCCAATGCAGTTTATAATCAATCAGAAATTAAAACAGTAAAAACAGGCAAATATAATAAGGTAAAATGAGTTTACATTACAGAAAACATAACTAAAACACCATTTAATATCCATCAAACCAAAGGCTTCCTAATTCAAGATATCAGCTGATATGGAAGGAGATATATGAATTTGATTTCATAAGCTTAGGCTATCCCATAATTACTTACAGGTACAGGAGACACCCTCTTCCTTCTAACACCAGGTGACTCAGATTTAACAGTCCTGGAGGAGGATGAGAAGGGTCCACTGGGAGAAGGGCTCCGTCTCCCTTTCTGAGTAGGTGAAGTGGGATTTGTTTGTCCATCAGGAGGAGGTTCTGCTACTGATTTGTTTGCTTCACAGACATCTCCTTTCATTGGTATTGGTTTTACCACCTTGAAACAATAGGAAAAAAATGTCTCTGTTTTCCAAAAGAAAGCAAATATTCTCATTAAATTGTAGATAAATGGAGGAGGGGATTTCCACAAACTATTTTTAATGCTAATGAGCATCTATTTTTAGTTAGTTAGTTTAAATTAACCTAATTAATTAATTAACTAATTGAGAACGTCTACTTTATGAAAATCTGGTAATAGTGATGTCATTTACAGTGAGTCCAATTCTTCTTATAGAGTGTGCAGGATCTCAAAATTAGTATGGTTCTTTTAGCCAAGTTTAATAAATTATTATAATGTATTCCATTCCAAGAAAACAGCACTGATTTCTTCAATGTTTGGTAATCAAAACTGTCCTAAACTGTCTTGAGTTTTATATTTTGGAAAACATTGCCTCTTTCACTGTATCAATTACCACAGGCACGTTAAATAAGTAATATTAAACTCACATTGTTTTATTGTAAAAATAACAAATACAGGATACAAATAAATAAATAGAAATATAAAACGTATCTTCCTTCTAGTTTTTGTAATCATAACTGTTTTCAACCAATAAAGCAGAAAGTTTAAAAAGCTACCCATAGAGGGCAGTGTTGTGTCATTTTAAGCAACAGAAATTTAAGTTGGATTTGATTTGGTGAGGCACTGCAGATCTATCCTTCCAGTGAAAACAGCAACATGAAAAAATGAAACAAAAAAGGGATTTCATTACAATTCCTTATAGTACCAACTGTAAGGTAATATAAGATAAGAAAGCAAATTCTGTGCTTTCAGCATTTCTGCTTTTTAAGTGATTTCAGAGTTACTTACCACAGGGCCTCTCCTACTTCTTCTTTCCAGCCATTCATGCTTCCAAGCAGGCATACATGTTGTCTTGAGTTTTTCCCTGATCATTCGCTCCTCTGGGCGATCATCCATTTTCTGCAATCCCCTGAGGGTTTCTTTATTCTCCATGTCACGACTACAGCTGAAATGAAAAGCAAAAAGTATATATGTCATTGTCAATTAACAATTTCAGGTTTCAAACCAAATTATAATTTATTCCCTCAAAATGGCCTAAACCATTAAACTTCTATAGTACCAGGAGCAATACATTAACGCTTCAATGTAAATAATTTGCTGCCCTTCTTCTTATAATGATTAAATTTAAAAAATGAAAACACTCTTTGCCTTTAAAAATACATTTCAATAAATTCATAAGTTATGCCACTTTACAACTGGTAATAAACTTTTGAAGAGCCTTTAACATGACCAGGACTGGAAATAAAGACATGCCCATCAAGTAAAGAGGTAGAATTACTGATTTGGTACATATTTTATGTTTTCAAAATAAAGTTTCTAACAGATTTTTAAGAAAATCAAAATCCTAAATAATGAACGGTGTATTATGGTTGGATGGGGATACATATCTTGTTCATATTTATGATATGGCCACCCTTTGGACAAGACAGTTCTGAAAGCTGTTGAACAGCATTCCCCCAGACCAAGGAAATGATACTGCTGTTATGAAGAAATTTGTGCCACCAATAAAAGAATAAAACAGATTTAACTGTTTTACCACGGTCATGTCATCAAAATTTGGGTCCCTTGGCAACCAGCATGTATTTACATCGGCTGCAATGTCCCGAGATCATGTGACCACCATTTGCAACCTAGTCAGGGGCTTCCAATAAGGAAATGGGAGGAAGCTGGATTTGCTTAATGACCATGGTAAAAAGGTTGTAAAATAGGATACAACTCACTTAACGATTACATTGCTTAGTGACAGAAATCCCAGTTTTGGTTGTTAATTTGAAGACTATTTGTATTATGTTTATGTCTTGTACTTATTTGTTTGTCAACATGTACAAGATAACAAATATAAGTATGAACATAAACAGGAAATAAATACAGATAAATGGGGACAGTAAGACTATTTAATAGTACAAGTAATAATTTTCACTTATTATCGTATTAAAAATTATAATGCTAAGGACTGGGTTTGACTGAGAAAGCAAGTTACACACCACTTAAGAGAATATACACCGAACCCTCCAAAATCAATCTCTGGCATGCCTTTTTAATCCAGGAATGCAGAACCTCTCCACGTCTTCAAAACCCAGATATTGGGAACAGAGAACATCTACCTTGTTTGGAATATTCTCCTAGTTATAATTTAAGTGACATGCTTCTATTATTGGTTCAGCACCAACTAATTATTTAAGCATTCTGAAATGTGATACTAGCTTGTGTTTCACTTACAGTTTTATTCTTAAGTTGTCATTTTGCCTCTGGTCTGTTTTTATTGCAAAGTAGTAGTATTATGCTTTCATAAAGAACATTAACTAGCTAAAACAATTAAATCCATTTCTCCTTCTGTACCAAAATACACACTCCCCAAATGTTTGAACAGACTTTAAATTACATGTACTCTTTCAAGCAAAACCCAACTTACTTCCTGTCATGTGAGAGTAAAACCAACTTGTTCTTGCTTTTAAAAAAATAACTGTCTGCCTATCTATATAAGCTCTGAAGCATGAACTAAAAAACAAGTTTTTAGTCAGGCTTCTATGCAGCAGATCTACAAGAGGCACTGAAAAAAATGTTTATATACTGTATAAAGCCTTCCATGATTTGCTTACACACACTACACACAACACAAATTAATCTGATAAAATAACAACAGGTCAATATAATGGCAAGGTAAATTTATTCCAATATATTATTCCATCTCACCAAATACAACTGTACCTATTTATTCACTTTGAAATTCAGCCTAGGCAAGACGTAGGTATTGGTAGTCTGATTCATATAACTACATAGCTGATAATCTATTTGATCAGGAAGGAATTGTACTTCCCCCAAAATGTGAGATTTGCAGTTTTGAGGTCCTAATACATAGATCACATAATGCAATAGCTTTAGTTATTCATGCCGATAATCTTCAGATTATAGAAACCTGCTGATTGGAATAAATAATTCACTTATTTGATGATTTTTCAGTGGCTGATTACAACTGATGGTTGTACAACTGTGCAGGAAAATATGCAACCTAGTTCCTTAGAACTATCTTGCTTAGGGCCTAATTTTCCATTTACCTGACTAGGCATGATTTTACTTAAGAGCTAAAGAAGCTTCTTGTATGAGAAGCAAAATGTCTTCAACAAAAAACAAGAAAGTCCAGTTGCCTCTTGAAAAAAGCACCTTTGGGACAACCATGACCTGGATGACTGAGAATCTCCAGAGACATATTCATAAAATTCCATGTATGTCACATCTATTGCAAAATCTAAATTTACAGGTAGTCTCATTTAACATCTGATAACCAAAGTTACAACAGACTCAAAAATAGTTATTTATGATCCTTCCACTAACTTACAACCCTCACGTACCCCATGCAGTCATGTGATCTTATTTCGGGAGCTTGGCAACAAGCTTGCATTTACAATCATTGCAGCATCCCAGTCGCATGACAGCAATTTGTGATTTTTTTTAAAAAATCAGTTTATGACAAAAAACACCCATCTGAAAGAATGGATTTGCTTAATGATCATGTGTTTTGTTAATGACCATGTGATTCACATAACAAGCACGTGATTTGCTTCATAAAAATGGTCATAAAATGTAGTCAGGTCACTCACTTAACAACCTCAACAACTTACAATGAATGTTCTGGCTCCAGAATCAGATTTTAAGAATATAATGTATCACCTGGAATATTATCAGTTTTCGTTTTTTAAAGCATGCCTTTCATTCATAGGCATTCATTCAACAAACAACTAAATATTAATATTTAATATTAAACAAGTTAATATTGCATATTTTTAATATTATATTTACAGAAACGTTAAGCTGAACTGTAAGGCTACAAAAAAACCCATTCAGGATTATGAGCCATCTTTACAATGTGGTTATTATAGCAATGTTATGTTAGAGATTTTTCACACATGCCTGGAACTTCAAATTGCATTTCCCACAGGAATAGTTCAGTTAACCTTTGTTAATATCATTGTATTTCCAAATAATGTATTTGTCATGGAGGCATTACAGCTAACATGACATTCAGTGATTAAAAATGGAATTCTATTAAAAAAAACCGTGGGAACTTTCTATGGAAGAATGTGTGTGGAAATCACTATCACAAATAGTGCATAAAAGATCATATAATTAATACAATTGATAAGTAGTAATAGTAATTTATTATTAAACACAATCAATCCTGGTTGAAAATGGTGGTAATTCTAAACACATCTAGAAAGTACCACTTTGGGAAGGACTTAAATGTAGCATCTAAACAACCCATTTCCCAAAGTGCCTGAGCAAACATTTTTCAAAGAGTAGCATCTAATGCTGAATGCAAGCCAAAGTAGGCCGTTAGAGTAGCTTGTACAAAGAGTCAAGTGGTAGCAAGGGAACAGGAAAAAAAAATCTAGCAGGCTTGCCCGATTTGTTTTGCAGATTGGATAGTTTTGTGCATCTTGGACACTTGGTATTTTGAAATATAGTAAAATGCACAGGAGGATGGCAATCTCAAAAGTATTCTGTGCAGTACTATTGCAGTATTCAATTGCAGCAAACTACACACAGAGCAAAAATGCATACTATTCCATGCACAGGACTCACACAATTTCAGATAAGACTGCTTCAGAACGCTGTAATTCAGCCAAACATAAATGTACATCTTGGTTGTTTTTGATTCCAGTGGAGTCAAATTCAAAAGGGATTCACTGAGTTAGTAGGCAAAATTGGTCCACGTCCACCAATCTTCTTGCTGGTTTCTTTCCATTACCTCCCAATAGCTATGTGTTACTGTGATTTAGGCTTCCCTTGAATTTAAGTGCAGCATAACCATCTGCACCTGCCCTAATCTTCCTTCATTGTCCTTTCCCTTGTGTCCCCTTAAATGTTTATCCATCACCCCAACCATCTCCAACTAGATTGCTTGACTCTTCTCTAACCTTCCCACACCTACCTTTCTTTCACTTCCTTTTAAGTCATCAATCCTCCCTTTTTTTTCTTCTCTCACCAAATGGGAAAAATATCTGTGTGGACAAAGTACAGAGATGCTGGGCCCACGTATGGATGGACCATGTGTCTAAATTTATGGAAGGACCCTCCAGAATTGCATCTTCATACAAGGAATAATCCATACACAAAACATTTTGTGCATCTTTTCTTTACAAGTCTGATACAGATTTCCCTGATTTAATTATCTCTAAAGCAAGCAAATATATTTACAATAATTCTTAGATAGCATACTTGGATGCAGTTGAAACCATTTTTATTTTATTTATAGTTTTATAATTCAGTTAAATATTGAAGTTCTGCTCAAAAATTAACTTTGAGTCAAAGACCCTGCATTTAAACAAACAAAGGCTAGGAAAGGCGAGGAAAGATAACAAATTCCATATTCAGTTGAAACATAGCAATGATAACTATGCTGCCACTGTATTTTTCCAATATTGTCTATCTATTCTTTCAATAACAATGATCTCAGATGAAAATTTAACAATGCTGTCAAAAAACCCATAGGCCACATCTTTTCTCTATAAAGCAATAATATCAGGAAACCATTGCCCAAATTATGCTATATTAAATTTTATACTTCTCTTCTAGAAAGATGCAGTTTTCCCTTCTCTTAATTGCATAGCTGTGGAAAAAAAGTTTACATGTTGCATCCTACAATATCAATCTGCCAGCAGAAGTATCTCCCTGCTACAGTTCAGTCTATTCAGAAATATATAGATGTTCCTGGAGCATAACTCTGCATAACTCTGGCTGCCTATAAAGTCTATTTTCATAATATTGAATGCAGCTCTGCAATAAATAAAAACCCTCAGTCTGCCAATGCCACAATTTCCTATTATCAGGAGAAGTTCCTATACTTATATTGCAAGACCCACACTGCACAGATTCAGTGCTGAGATTTTCAGGAATAGATCTTTGTGGTTCCCCTAAACCACGGATATGAAAATCGCGACATCACATTGTCATCATGTGATCTATTTTCCCCCTTTGCTTTTAAACTGGGAGTGGACGTGGGCAGCATGTGACTCATCTGGCCCATGGGCCACAAGTTTGACACCCCTGCCCTAAACAGAACAATGGCAATTGAGCATCCTCAATGGCTACACAGTATTTTATGACTATGGAGGAAAATCCCAGAAAACTAACTGAGAAAAGTAACAGAGTAAAGTTGCTACATAGGAGGGAAGGAGCACTATTTATATTAAGGAAAAGATGAACTCTCATTGTTTATATATGTCATTTCCCAGTTCACTGTTAGAAACTATTTTTAAACATCCTCAGAAACAAAAATCAGACGTTCTCATAGAAAAAAATGGAGAAGTCTAAAATTTTGAAACAGTCAAGGGCATGTTACATCTACAACATGCAAAAGACAGCAACAAAAAATTTTCTATCATTTGTGAAACATTTGAAAAAATAATCTGCTAATATAAGTTACAAAGCAAATGAATTTAATTTTCAGTATTGCAGTATTGCAGGTGCAAGATAGACTAATGATAGCCATAAAATATATGCATGTCAAATACTAGTCAAAATCAGCATTATTAACATTGTAGCAGTATTAAAATCTTATGCTAGGTAGAAATCTAAGCTAAAGCTGAAGGTATAACCAGTTTGCAATAATTAATGTACAGTCCTCATTAAATGACCACAACTGGGACCAGTGACTTGATTATTATATTAAGCAAAGCAGCTGGTAAATGAAACTTTAGTAAGTGATCTTACTTCAGATTTTCTTTGCTTTACGGACTTGTGAAGGTTGTAAATGCAAAGATTGCTTGTAAAGTTACTTTTGCTTCACAGTCCTAAATGCATATGATCTCTTAATGAGGTAATTGTTAAGGATAACATCTATATTGATTTTATTCTTGTGTTGCATTTTGCAATGAGAGTAGTACAAATAACTCAGTTAATACAGCTTCAGATATGAAACTGGTTTCAGTTCCTAAATTAAAGCTTCACTTTGTTGGCACTGTGATGTAACAACAAAATTCCCACTCTTTGCCCCAGGACTCATTTGTATTCAGGATGCTTACTGGAACCACTAACACAATGAAACCACTGCAATGTGCAATTCAAGCTTCATTGAAGTATCACCTGCAAAATAACATAGTTGGTTCATATCCTTAAATATTTAAATTTGACACAGCAGGATTTTTCCAGGTAACATTTTGAATCACAGATTATCTGAGATTCTTTCAATCTCATGGAGCAGGTTCCCAGCAATATAAATTTTTCCACAGGCATGCTGAATTCTTGTTCTACCAGGCTTTTTTGGATAACTAGAGGTGGGTTGAGAAGTTGAGTTCAGAAGGTGATTAATGTTCTGGGGGAAATTGTATGCTCTGACTTGAAGGAGATGGAAGTGCAGCCCCATCTGAAAGGATTTATCAATGCTGGACAATTTCTATTGGATCTTGAAACATATCTTTCTAGAAAAGGTTTTGGAGATGATGGTAGGATTACAAAAGAAGCAAATTACTTTGATCCCTTTTGTTAGGCCTGAGATCCTGTGATTTGTGTGAGATGGAAACTGCATTTGTTCTTGTTGATAACTTCTACCAGATGGAAGAAGTGTGGTTTTTCTAATCCTATTAGATCCTGAGTGATATTTTATATCATTGAATATGATATCCTTCTGGACTGTCTACAACAGGGGTGTCAAACTCAATTTCATTGAGGTCTGCATTTCACTGAGAACCTCGCTGGTGGGAGGGCATGGCATGGCCAAGTGGGCATGGCCAGCTCGATGTCATTCATGTCTGAGGTACCTGTGGTGACTAGGGCACCCTTCCAGGCCTCATTTTTGGCTGGGATGGCCTCCTGCAGTGTTCTGCCAGTGAAAACAGAGCCCAAGGGGGTGCATGTGGCTCCCAAGCTCCATTTTCACAGGCAGAGGTACTGCAGACTGGTCTTTCGCTGTTTCCAGCAGCCCCGCAGACCAGATCTAAGCACCCCCCAGGCCGGATCTGGCTCGTGGGCTGGAGTTTGGCATCCCTGGCCTACAAAGACTTAGATGTTTGAGACATAATTTTGCAATATATGTAACCAATCCAGATTGTGCAACTCCAGATAAATTTAAGAGGAGACACTTGCAATTCTACCACTAATTGATTTCCACTTTAACAAAAATATCTCAATACTTATTTATGCTGCTGTTACTGTATTAACTTGAGAATCAGCCCAATTAGGTTACTAGTTCTACCACAACAAACTAATTAACAGAAAGAAAAGTTCACACACAAATAGTATTCCTCTCAAAACTCATAATCATGGAAGTAGAAAATAGAAAAACTGAAGAAAAGGAAAATGAGAAATTGCTATAAATGCTAAGTGTTGAAAAAAAAAGTTGTTGAAAAAGGAAGTCATAAAACTTGTCAGAACACTGAAACAGAAGGCTAAAAGCAAAGATTGTGTGACTGAAGAAACATTAAAAAATACCATAGACATGATAGGCTGTGTGATTAGCTTAGCATGTGTGGGCACTGCACATGTATCTGGAAGTATGATATTCTCTTATTTTAAGAGACAAGTAGTAGATGCAAAAATTACAGGGGGATGTGTTTGTTCAGTGTCCAAGGAAGGTACAGGGCAGAATTCTTGTTGTACAAGAAATGACAATAAGCAACATGAGGGTGGTGCATTTTGATTTTATGCCAACCAAACAGGGGAATACAGGTGATTTGTTTTTGCTTCAGCAAATCACTGCAAAATGCATACACATGAGAAACAAATATTATTTTCTACAATTAGAAAAAAAGATAAGATAAATGAAATAAGGTTATCATAGAATGTTTTGAATGAATATGGAGTTGAAAGCTGGTATTGAATTTGGTAAGAATGCTAAATAATGGAAATAAAACAAGGATGAGAATAAATAGAGTACTTAAAATATATTCAATACTGAACAGTCAAACAAACCAGTTAATTTTATCTACATTTAGTATAACATTATCACACCTGTAAATTCTTTCTGAGTAAGGACAAAATAGATTGTCCAATTAATGTGTTCACTAACACATGGAAACTGAACATGGTCGCAATCTAAGATTATCCAGTGAGTTTCATGGTTGAATAGGATCTGAACAGTCTGCCTTATCCAAGAATACTACTCCTAAACTATATGTTCTCTAGAACACATTAGAAACTAAATTTATCTATATTGTTTCTTTAAACACAAATATAAGCCATCTCACTTTCTCTCTTCTCTTTCTTGCACACACACCTCCCAGAGTCTTTATAGTTGAATAATATATGCTAGCAAAGTTAAACCAACAAACTAAAAATAAATTGATGCATGTTATAGGAATATCTTCCTGATTAATACATTGCTTAGAAATTCCACAAGACGTAGTATTTATTGCACAGCTGTGTCTTTTGCCCTCTGTTCAAAAGAAAAAAAAACACTTTGAAGGCTCATAAAGTATGCCATTTTCACCTTGAAAGCCGCCTATTAGTCACTATAGATAATTATAGTGGATACATTGACTATCTTTTCTGTTCTTCATAGGAAGTTCACTATTCCAAAAAAGGAGAGATATATTTCAGGAAAGATATTCAGGAAAATACAAACAGAATCACAGGATGCAGTTTCGAGGTATTGTTTTGGATATGCTCATCTTGAGAATCTGTTTTTACCACCAGATGTGGAGCTCATGTCTAAATACTTTTCCATGGTTCTCAGTGTTAGTGACTCCTTGGTTTCTCTTACTTTCCAATTTAAACTTCAAAAAATGTAGATAGTACAGAAGAGAAAGGTAATACAAGATAGAACTTACAGGCTTTACTAATTTAAAATAAATTATCAGAAAGAGATATAATAATCCAATAATTCTTTAAAAAATATTAAGCAGGATTGTGCTGCACTTCTAATAAAAAAGATTTTCTAAATTTTCTAAAATCAGCATTTCCCCCAAGGAGTGAGAAATATCTAACTTTAAAAAAAATTACAATAATTTCGACAAAAACATGGTCACCAATAATAAGAGTAACTGAATGAAACGATTAATACAGTATTGAACTGTCCCGCAGTGTGTTGTCCTGTGGCAAGTTGGCCATCTTGAGTTATCACATAATGAGTTAGACAAGGTAAGCTGGCCATGGCAAGTTGTTCTACCTAGACCCTTTTAGAAAGACTAGGAACTGAAAGATAAGATGGGATAAGCAACCTGCATGCATCCCCCCCTCCCTTTAGCTCTCAGTTAAAGCCATGAGGTCATACAGCTGAAACTCAGTTGTAAGATTCTAAGTGAAAAACAAAAACAAAAAAACAAAAAGGATAGTAATTCATTTTCAAGGCCTCTGCAAAGCAAAACAACACCATTCCCAACTTTACACACCTCCCAGACTGGGGGAAAAAAGGCAAACATTCTTCATTCTTACCCTCTCTAGATATATCATTGAGGTTCCTCCTATAGTCCACAAATTCTATAATTTGCTGATACCAGATGTGGTTGTACTTAAGATAGTTGAAAAGAGGATAATCTTTATGTTTACATATTACCTACTTCACATACTTAATTTCAAGTTGGCTTCAAATCTTCATCATTTTCTCCTGTAAGCTTCCTAGATGCATCTAGTTGCCTGAATCTAGTTTAATTTCAAAGCTCAACGAATCCTATAATGAACTGTCAAATCTGAAGTCAACATCTGGCTTGACATGGTCTTGTTTTAAAAGCCACTATGCTTTGCAGCATTAGAGAGGTGCTGACATTGGGGTTAATTGTGAACTTACTTTATGTCAACTTAAATGGATTTTAATCATTAAAAGCTGAATAAAGCTGACAAGGCTTTTATATAAAGCAAACAGGGAAGCATTCTATTAAAATCAAATAAAAATTCTACTGTTGATATCTATAGTATTACTCTTTTGTTTCTAAACTCACCATTTGGAGAAAGACCATGCTGATGGTGATTCTTATTGTAGATAACTCAGAAACTACTGATTTTCAGAAACTTGCCAACCTAGAAGTTTGAGTCCTTTCTCTCCTTTTTTTTAGTTATTATACATGAGATTTTGGCTACTTTTTAGCTTGTTAGAAAACATAACAATCATTGCCTACAACAAATATTTGCATAGATTGGGGTGTCAAACTCGCATTGTCATAGCATCGTCACGTGACGTATCATGACTTTTTCCCCCTTCGCTAAACCAGACATGGGCATGGCCACGCCATGAGTTTAACAACCCTGGCATAGACTATATTTAAATAAACAATGACTATAAAAGCAGTGGTTTCTTATTGTCATATTTGTCAACAATTGTTCAAAGACCATACTTACTTCCCTAATTTAACTGCTATAATTCTATGCATAGATTGTAAATTACAAAAATGAAAGTTCAATTAAAATTGAGTTAAGTTTAATTTTCCAGGAAGTTACTGTTCAAGATAAATCTAAGCCACAGCCTTTGATTTTGTTAAAGGTACTAAAAAATAAACAAAAGAAAGTATCTAATGAAGCAGCAGCTAAAACAAGTGGTAAATGAAATCCAAAGAAGCAATTATTTAAAGTTAATTCCTGCCAGATTTAAGCCATATCCTGATTCAAGCTCTACCTAAGATATAAATATCTCCCTGAAAGCAGCCTTCAATAAATAAAATATTATGTTCCTGTAACAGCCATACCATGCCAATTCTAAAAGGTTAGGAATATTTTTAACATTTAACCTGCTGCTTGAATCTGAAATATTGTTTTCAATTGCGTCTTATTAAATACTATTCCAAAAAATTAGAATTAGGAAGAAATGCAATCACTTTTGCATGAAGTGATCAACATATCGATCAATATACAAGCTGAATAAAATAATAATAATAATAAAGGATATGGATGGGTAGATGGCTAGATTGCTAACAGACAACATTCTAATTTCCATGAAAAAATATCCATCACCAATATCCCCAGTTACCTAAGAATGATTATAACAACTGGAACAGGCCGTATATGAATAAACAAGAAGCAATAACTCAGAAAACCAGCCAACCATTAATTGTATTTACAAAATCTTCACTATAAAATGTTACCATCTACAATCTACTATATATATTTATAGCCATTTTTGCATAGAATTTTGTAATCCAAAACATACTTGCATATGGGATCTTATCAAGTCTAATGCAATCAAACACAGCATGTACAGTAACCTAGAATAACAGAAAAGCTACCAACAAGTTACTTAAATATTTAAGTGTTTAAATATTTATTATTGTATACTGTTACCACAATAGATGTGTTCTTAAATTTTGAAATAAACATTCTATGTACCTTTCCAAAAATCGATTATAATAGTACAGTACAAAGATATTTTTTAAAATGGAAAAGAGCAGATATGAAAGTGGAGACAGTTTATAAATGATGTTATATTAAACTCCTATTAGAATTTAATATTAGAAATATTAATTTATCCAAGAAATATAAAACTAATACTTTTAAAACAAGTTTTGCAACATCTTAAAGATAAACCAATTTATTCAGACCTAAGCATTTAATATATTATATTTATACAATCAGATAAAATGAATGTAGTTCAGAAGTAAGCAACGTTCTGAGCTGCCATGCATGTTTTCCACACACAGATGACCATATATATACACACAGGATAAAATGCATGCAAAATCATTCTTCCATAAAACTTCACATAAAATGCAACACAACACATTACTTATATAGGCCAAAATTACTTCATTTTCATGCCACGGGTAGCTAAAGTGAAGCAGTTTTAAGTAATTTTGCTTGAAATGAAGTGCAAGTCATGAGATTTTCTTTCCTCTCTCCAAAAGAGGGCAAAATGGTTGTTTTCACTATTTTTATAGTAGCAGTTCTGACTTTCCTGAGGCAACATTCATGACTTGTGATTTCTTTCAAACAAAAACATTAAAAATGTTCTGTTTGCTTGGCAATAACTTCTAGCTCTTTTCATCTTACTTACACTGACTTCACCCTTACCCTTTTTCAATTTTGCTATGAAGCACTAACTTAGCTTAGACCATTAGTTAGGAATGTAACCACTTGCCCAAGTCTTCATTTCAAACTAGAGTTTATTTTTTTCACAATGTTCTAGGCCAATTCTGAGAGGAGGTATGAAGGTTTTTAAGATACCACAAGATCCCTGGCTGATTTTGCTATCAACGATATGGTTACTCCTCTAGAAATGTTTAACAATCTAGAGCAAAGTTTGTAAAAGAGCACTTTCATTTAGGAATGTGCTCACCTGAATAAAGCATGAGTTCTTTTTTAACAGTTTGCTAAATATTTCATATAGCAACCTAAAAACAAATTGCCAATACCTGAACTCACTGATTTTTCCTACCATTATTTATTAAAGGTATGTTGCAAATGTAGTAGAGTCAGGCACAATATTTAAGTTCTACTCCCTGAACACTGCCTCCCTGATCAAAACAGAAGCTCACAAATAGCTGGCTCTCGCAAACATAAATATACCCACAGAGAAAATAATACAAGAACTACTCATCCTAATTTGCAGTTTGGCACAACCTAAAGCTACACTGGAAAAAGCTGCATTCAAGACACATTGCCATGCCATTTAAAACTTATATAGGTAGCCATCAATTTACGATTGCTCATTTAACAATGGAGTTACAAGGTTCTCAGAAAGGGTGCTTTATGGCCTGTAAAGCACTTCTGGCTATCATAAAATGTCATACAACCACCCATGGTCACATGACTACTTGTTTGGGGGGAAATATGTGAAATTCTAGGTTTATCAGATCACTTTAAAGGAAAATTAGACTCAGATGTTTCAATTTAGGATGAAAATTAGAGATGAGTGTGGGAGGTCCTACCTTACTTAAAGAATAGAATTTTGAGTGTTCACTATCTTCTGAACTCAAGTATAAGTGTGTTATGGTAGGAAAAAAAAGATTTCTGAAAACTTTTGAAAAATAGAGGTTGATATTCACCAGGCTGGTAAAATTACAAAACTATTTCAAAAGAGTTTTGACTGTGTACAAAGAGAAACAATTCAACACCACTGCTACTCTCCCATGGAGTGGTCAACTAAAGATCCCACAACCAAGAGCAAGACATGTAATATTCCAGGAGGTTGCAAAGAATCCCAGGGTAATGCTTAAGAAACTAAAGGCCTCTCCTGCAATGGTGAATGTCCTTGTTCATAAACCTACCATCACAAAAGCATTGTGTGCATGTCAGGATTGCAAGCAGAAAGCCACTAACTCTCCAAAAGGAACATAGTTACCCACTTACAGAATGAGAAGGAACCTTCTGAATGATGGCAAGAATGGCACCAGCTTTCATGATTGTTCGGAAAGCTGGAAAAAGCTCACTAGCTTTCTATGCTTCCTATGCTAGAAAGATGCTGAAAAGAATAAAGTAAATGTAAATTGGATTAAATCAAATATTTTGTTTTGTTTTAGGCCTGAACTATTTGAATATGATATCCCATATTAAAAGCCTAAATACAGCCCTCAGCCCATAAAAGGTTCTCTGCCCCAACTGAACACTTTTACAAGAGAATAACCTTTTTATTTACACAATACTGAAGACCCATAAACTTGTTTATCTTTGGATGAGGGGTAATTAACTTAATAAACCTGGAAATCAAATCAGGCTCCAAAACTGTGATTTTGTCATCAGTTATTTAATGAGAAACAAGACTATAAAGAGTGGCCTCCAATTTAATGCAATGATGATTTGGAAGGGGTTTTTTTCTTACTGAATTTTTACAAACTACAAAATTAAAAGGGGGAGAAAATCCAAGAAATTCATATGTTTAATATTCTTCATTAAGAAACCATAAACAAGGATCCAATATAGCCCATTTTTTTATGTAGAAGCACAATTAAATCAGTGTGCTTCACAAAATTAACAGCTCAAACATCCAAAAGTTATCATTTCCTGCTTTTCAAATTATAATCAGCTCTTTGAATAACTGCAATGCACAACATAATGGTTTTAAATAGGGGCAGAATTATGATGGCAGACTGATTCATATATTACAGATGGAAATATGCTTTAACAATGTCTGAATTGTAATCACTAAAGTGGCATAATCTTCCTTCTAATTCAGGTTAGAGGAAAGAAAACCCCCTTAATATATGGGATTATACTAGCTTTACATACAATAGATTTTTCCTAGTTTTTCTTATTGAATATGATGTGTTTTTAAATAAATTAAATCCAGTCAAACAAGATGACCACTGATGTTTGAATAATATACTTTCAGGTTTGTCTTGCAACTGGCAGCAGAGCAGCACAATAGTACATCAGAAATAGGCACAATATATATATTTTAATTTGTATTCCATCTTTATCATTTTTACAAATAACTCAAGATAGCAAACAGATCTAAAATGCCTTCCTCTTCCTATTTTGCCCACAGCAATAACCCTGTGACGTGAGTTGGGCTGAGAGAGAATGACTGGCTCAAAGTCAAGCAGCTGTCTTTGATGCCTGAGGCGGGACTAGAACTCTGTTTCTTGGTTTCTAGCCTAATGATTTAATAATTAGACCAAACTGGCTCTAACACTAAGCAATGCAAAATTCACTGAGCTTGGGGAAAAAATATGTGTTAAGATTTTAGGGCATGCTGAAACTCCTCCTGACAATACAAGTAGTTTTCAATTTACGGCCATTAGTATAGTGACTATTCAAAGTTATGATAGTGTTGGAAAAAGCGACTTACAACTGGTCTTTGCAATTATGAACATTGTAATATTTTCATGATCATGTGATCATGATTTAGGTGCTTGTAAACCAGAATGTATTTATAATGGTTGCAGTGTCCCATGATCATGTGATCACCATTAGCAACCTATCCAGCCAGCTTCCTTCAAGAAAAATCAACAGGGGAAGCCAGAGTCACTGAATGACTGTGACAAAAAACTGTTATAAAATCAGGTGCAATTTACTTAATGACTGCATTGCTTATATAGAACTAGCTGTACCATTTAAGGTGCTTTGTCTAGAAGAGCATGTCTGGAGGAGTTTGGTCATGGTATGAAGAAGGCACAGAGCATTCCAGAATTTTGCAGACCATTTTATCATGGAACTTGAAGCTTTTCACATTCTTACCCACTAAATCTTAATTACCAACTGTTCTGATGACACATTAGCCATAAACTGTAGGCAACAGTATATGGGAGCAACAGGGAAGCAATAGTTGCTAGCATCCGTAGCATTCCTTAAGCTACACATGCTCCCTGGGCAGTGCTAAATGGATGAAACAACCAGATGCAGCCGTACTGCCATCTTGGGCCACATGGCCATGACAAACAGACATGCATAAAATCAAATACAGGTGGTCCTTGAGTTACAACCACAATTGAACCCAAAGTTTATGTTGCCAAGTGAGACGTTTATTAATGTTGGTAAGTTTTGCCCCGTTTTATGACTTTCTTGCCACAGTTGTTAAGTGAATCATTGCAGTTGTTAAGTTACAGTAGTAACATGATTGTTACGTGAATGTGGATTCCTCATTGACTTTGCTTGTCAGAAGGCCAAAAAAGCTTTCCCTGGGACACTCCAACTGTCATAAATATGAACCAGTTCCAAAGCATCCGAATTTTCATCATGTAATCTTGGGGATGCTGCAATGGTCATAAGTGTGAAAAATAGTCATAAGTCACTTTTTGTAACAAAGTTGTAACTTTGAACAGTCACTAAACAAACTGTTGAAAGTCGAGTACTACCTATAGCCCTTTTGGGGTCTTCTGCTAGCTTAACATTGTAGACATCAAAAGTGAATACTTTGCTAAGATCTTTATGGATGATACCACTGATGTTCTGGTACTTCAGGAAAAAACACATGGAGGACGATCTCCAACTGACAACTGTAACAACATTTTGAATCCAATACCACAGTCAATGCAGGTCTATAATCTAAAGAATACCAGAACCCAGTATTAGGTCAACTCTTAAATCTCGTTGGAACTTCCAGAAATTATATTAGAATACTTATGCCAAGCACACTGATGCTAATATCAGATGGATTAAAGCAGTCCCTAAGAACTACTACAGGTTTGTTGGCTTAATTAAATCTGTGGCTAAAAACATTTCCAGAGTCTACCATAAAGATTACATCCCTAGATAGGGTGAGTAGACAACTGGCTTGTGTGCCAAGTTTGAACAGGATGATAATGTGGAGAAAGCAACCAAATTGCTGAAGTTCCTGTACAGAGCCAAAAAAGAGAAATGGTCCAGGACTCTAGAAAATCTAAATTTTACCCACTCAAGCAGGAAAGCCTGGCCCCTAATCCGAAAATTTGACTTATCATCTGTACCATCAAGAAAACATTCTATCATCAGTGTAGTTAACCATCTTGTCTCTATTTCAAGGACTACAAGATATAAGAAATTCACCAGACTAATTAGATTTGAACTTAGACAGTTGAAGCATGATCTTCCACCACATGCTTTATATTCACGCCCATTTATACCAGAGGTGCAGAAGGTGCAGGATTCTTTGCAAAATAGTAAAGCTGCAGGATTTGATGGCATGTACCCAGAACTACTAAAAAAACTGTGGTCCAGGCAATTAAACATTGGCTTGCCTCCTTTTTTAGTTCCATGCTACACTCAGGATGGCTGCCTCCTATATTCAAGACGACCAAAATTATTGCAATTTTGAAACCAGGAAAGTGTCTCTGTCTCACCTACAAACTTTTAGAAAGACTTGTGTTAAATAGAATAGCCCTGTCAGTAGAATCTGCAAGCCAAGTAGAACAAGCTGGATTTTGCACCAAATGTGATTGTAGTGACCAAGCCCTTGCACTAACTTCCTACCTGGAGAATGAATTCCGAAGGAAAATAAAAAAAATGTTTCAGCAGCCTACAATACCATCTGTAGAGAACTTCTCCTCACACTAATCAAGGTTATACCTTGTCATAATACTTCTACCCAGTTTAACTCCAACAATGCCTGGAGAGAGGAATGGTCCAAGATACTTTCTTGTGTTCTGACCATTAGGGATTTCTCTATCAAGGAACCTGGTTTTGATTTGATTCACTCTGTCTGGACAAAATTGAACAGAAATGGGTGTAATACTGGAAGAAGTGCCTCTGCCCTGTATCAGTGGGGATGGAAAGATTCCCCTTATTGCAACTGTAGTGCTGATATGTAAATAATTAAATATTGCTTCTGTACATCAGATTCCAACCGATACTATCACAGAAAGTTGAAAAATCTTTGAAGAATTAGTATTTGAGCCATGGTGGTGCAGTGGTTAAAGTGTAGTACTGCAGGCTACTTCTGCTGACCTACTGCAATTTGGCAGATCTAATCTCACCAGGCTCAAGGTTGACTCAGCCTTCCATCCTTCTGAGGTTGGTAAAATGAAGACCCAAATTGTTGAGGGCAATATGCTGACCCTGTAAACCATTTAGAGATGGCTGTAAAGCACTGTAAAGCGGTATATAAGTCTAAGTGCTATTGCTATTTCAGAAATCAACGTACATCCTTCTATTATTGCTTTAGGTTGTTAGAGTCCATATATTTGCTAATGCTATACCAAAAATCTTCCTAATATGTGCAAATACTATATTCACGAAGATAGTTCACATATAAATATATGACATCTGGTTCTTATTAATCCAGTACTGCAAAACACATTTGTGTGCTGAACAAAAATGTGAAACCAAAATTAGTGTAGCTATTTCTCAAAAAAAAAATCCTTATGTGCATTCAGTCTCTCTTTGCAATCTTGTTAATCTTATTTACTGAACAACAAGTGAGTAAGGAGGAGAAACATTTTATAAAATTAACCCTTCTTCCAAGAACATACTCTACCTATCTGAACCCATAAAAGAGAACAAAGAGCAGAGGCAACAAAAGTCTGAATGGAAGTAGCTACCATTAGTGAAAAAATTCCACTAATCTCTAAAATATGGCTTATGGCAAGTACAAACTGTTTCTAGAAGACAAGTTCTTACAGCTAGAGAGTTAAATTGTGCAATGACTACACTCATGACTACTTTTCTTCTTGCCGTTAAGAGTTGTGCATGCATGAAGTGTCACTTACATGCCTTCTTACAGGATAGAGAAGCATTGGAAAGAGATGCACATTTAACCTCTACCATATAGTCCCTCTATCAAAATTGAATTGCCTGCCCATTTTTAATGAGTCCCAACATGTCTTAGCATCCATGTTCTTTAAGTACAACAGAGATTTCTGAGGTAAAGTTATAACAATCAACAGAGAACATGGGGCTTATTTGATCACAAATTTTAGCCTCCTCTTATATTATTGGCAGCTTCAAACAAAGATAAATATCTTTTTAAAAGTTGAGTGAAAGATTAAACACCATTTCTGAAGTGATAATTCTTCAAGTTTGTATATATACATTACATAAGGGCCCATCTTAGCTATGAAAGCCAGCTGAGTGACTTTGGGCCAGTCACACACTCGCAGCCCAACCTACCTCAGATGGTTGTTGTGGGAAAAATAGGAGGAGGAAGATAATAAAGATGAGACACAAACAAACTTTGTAAAAATGCCGCTTAGTAATAAGCAGGCATATACAATGGAAGGAAGGCTATTGCTGAGCGCATTGGGTTGTATCCCAAAAAATTGTAAGCCGCTCTGAGCCTCCGGAGAAGGGCGGGATATAAATATGAATTTTAAAAAAAAACAATCTTTCTTATTGTGAAAAGTATTCAAAAATTCAATCTCACATTTCTGATGTCAATGGATCACTGCATCCACAAGCATCTAAAGCAAATATTGTCAAACTGGTCTCCTTGTACCTGCTCAAGGTATCTCTTAACATTGCAAAGCTTTTCTGGGCTCAACATAGAAAGTATATCGAACAGCCTGATGTTGATCTTTTTAACATTTAAAATTAATAAAATTATCAAGCGATCAATTAAATTTTAAATGAATGGAAATGACTTGTAAATTCAAATCAGCCAGAAAAATGAGCAAAGCCAAGGGCTTATTTATAACATGGTCATTTATATCACTGAGCCTTCTGCAAATGATTATTTTCAGATACGTACATACCACTGATTGTTTGGGAAACTACTGTATGAACCTATGCAGGGGTGTCAAAACTGGTGGCCTACAGGCTGGATGCATCATGCACAGGCCACACCTACCCCAGCTCCACGAAGGGAAAAACATTGCAATACGTCACATGACGGCAATATGACAGAGCGAGTTTGACACCCATGCTATACAGTAACTGTCAACCACAAACTGAAATCACCAAGATCCCCAAAATAATTAGACATCTCATTAATATAGTAAGCTTTTTAAGCAATGTAAGAGTAGTGTTAAAATAGTCTTCTTACAACAGATTAAGAACCTCACATCAGAAGAGAGGAACTCCACTTTTTAAAAATTATTTTTCAGACTTCCAAAGGCTTCAGTAAGTATGTTAGTAACCCATTATTATCAATGGAAGGAGGGACAGCTATGATATTGGGTCTTCTTTTGTTTGGAGGCTGCTTAAAGTCAAGCTAGAAATTACTGCCAAGCAACTCTGCAGACTTGTTTCTTTATGGAATGTGTGATCCTTATTATAGTAACTACCAAAACTGACATTTCGATTAGCAAGATGTTTACGAATATACAACACTTCCAGCTTGTTTATTCCCATCCACAATCTTACACTCCAGATACTGATTCAAGACTTCCACAGTATCTTTAGCCCAGCCTCCAGTGGCAATGTGTAACTGCATATCATTGGTGGATGTTTTTAGTTAAATGACAGGGGGGAAAAGACTGATTCCTGGGGCCCTCCACATGCCCAGAGTCGCTTTATTGTTTATTTTTCAGTATGCTGCAGAAAAATAAACTATAAAGATTTGATTGCTCTTATCCCATAACTATTCACTGGAATCACCTGCTCAGGTAGCAACAGAACTACCCAGGACAAATATTCCCAAACCCCAACCTATCCAGGCAGTCCAGACAGATACTATAGTCCATGGAACTGAAGCCTGCCATGATAAGCATATTCTTTCCATCCAGATCCCAACAAAGATCATCCACCACAAGAACAAATGCATTCATGTTTCTATATGTGACAAGATGTCAAATTAACACCCAATAGCAAAATTGTCACAGATGCTTCTTTAATAAGATTTGTTGAAAAGGAAAGTGATTATAGAAATTTCAAGAAACAATTTCAAGAAATTGTTTTCACTTTGAAAAGCCATTTTATGCTTGTTAAAATGTTGTTTGCAGCCTATTAAAATGAGAACTTAGTCTCTTGACCACATCCTCTGCATGAACTGGTAAAAAGGCTGTTCACTTGACTGGTAAAAGGGGAATGTCCAGATGTCCAAACTGAAAATCTCTCTCAGGCTCTGAACATATCATTGCAACTATGCTGATCTATGCTAATAATAAAGATTTGATTTGATTACCACTGCACCATATTTGAACTCTGACTGGGAGCTGTTTTCCCACTATCTTCCAAGTGCCTTTGGCCAAAGGGAAGGCTTAATATAGAGGGAAGGTCTTCAGATCACACTAAACAGAGCTATTACCTGTAGATTCAGTAAGAAAAAAAGGACATTTGCTTCACTGCTCTCATCACCAGGTGCATACCAGTGCTTGATGAGATCTATAATGGAATCCTGAGTATAGGAATTTGTCAATTGGTAAAATTATACATTCCTTATCAATAAAATAAATGACAACCTCTCCTCTTTGTCAAGAGGCAGGAAGAGGATCAGAACAATCAAATTCCTTACTTGAACATATCAATAAATGAGGTGCTAAAGTACAAATGTCCAGTTTCTAAGATTCGGCAATCTAATCCCCTTTCCTTTAATAAGTCTGACTAATGAGATTCTGTAAAACTATAGCTTTCTTGTTTGTGATCATGACTTTTGGTCTTACATTAATATTGCTCTGGGAATCTTTTTGCTTGTTTCAACTCTTATAACCTTCCTGAGAAACAAACCACCATTCAGGATTGCCACTTGGAAATGTCCTCACAAAAGCAATTTTGATAATTGTAATGGGTATTTTGTCTTGTACAATAATCTACAGTATGACCATAAAGTGAACTGATCATAGCAAAGAATAGGTGTGAATTTCTTCCATATTCAGATCACATCTTATCATCTCCAATTAAATATTTTAGTTTAGGAGATATCCATCTTTTTGAATCTAAGTTGAGATTACCTGAGACAAGCTCATTGTCCAACATCGAAATCATGAAATCCCAAGTTTACTCATATTCCTCTCCCAGAATATGGAGACTCATGGTCCTCTGAACCCAAATCTTCAAGGATTTGAGTATCAATCCCAAAATAAAGACCAGGAGCACCTGGAAGGCTGATATTAGTCAGGGTGGCGTTTACACACAGGACTCATATCCAATTACTTTCAGGTAAATGTTACAGATCATTGCCAAGGTCTCATGAATGAATGCAGCAATTACTTCTCCCTGACTTCAGAATTACAGCAGGACTGGGGGGAAATTATCTCCAATAAGATCGCAATTGTTGTCCAACTAAAGTCTCAATTATGCACACACCAGTTGTGCATTTGTCTATCATCAACTTATACATGGATGGACATGGTTTTATTCCACATAGACCTTGTGAGGGCCAATTCGTACATTCTTATTACTCAGGAAAAACTAAGGCATATAATATACCGGTCTGAGCTTTTATGGCTAATGTCAGTCAAGCAGGTACAAATACAAAAAGTCCAGTCACTCCATCTTTAGTTGTCATGCGATGCCAAAAGTATACAAAACAGATGACCGTGTCTCTAAAGATGGCAGCCACAGCTGCTGACATGTCAGGATACCAGAAAACCAGACCACAACCACTCAATCTAAAAGCTCATTATTGCTTAAGACATGAAGTAAGACTATGCCTATTTCTCTTCATTATATATGGCGAAAGTTTTGTTATGGGGAAAAGAAGTAATATCAAAATAACAAATATAATTTATTTTTAAAGCAATAAACTGCTCAGAGATCACCTTAATGCATTCATTTCAAATATATCTCCAGTGTTGGGATCTGAAATAAAACCGTACATATTGATAGTAAAAGCTGTTAGTATCCAACTTAACTCTCTCTCCTAACGCCTCCTAGCCACTCCCTAACCAGTAATATCCCCTTTAAATGCATTTCTTTACTCCTAAATTGGCAGAAAGTTACCTTGAACAGCTCATGCTTTTAAATGCTGAAGCACATAAAGCAAGACCAACATTAAAACTATGTCTGATTCATTCCTGATGAACAGCTTAGAGCGGTGATGGCTAACCTTTTTGTCATCGTGTGCTGAAAGTGCACGCGTGTGCCTGCACCCATAATGCAATGTGTGTGCGACCCCCTCCCGCTCACCCCATGCGCATGCGTGCATGACCCCCCACTCCCCTGCACATGTGCATATGACCCCCCTGCGCTACCCCTGCCCCCCAAACATGCACACATGACCCCCCCACACACCCCATTTTGGGCCTAGTAGGCCTCCCTGCAGCCTCCTGGGAGCTCCCAGGAGGCTGCAGAGAGGCCTACTAGGCCCAAAATGGGGAGTGCAGGGTAGGCTGCACCACACACCCATGTTCCCCATCCCCCCACGCATGTGCACACAACCCTCCTACATTCCCCCCAGCCCTCACGCATGCACACGTCCACATTAGCACCACCTCCCACACATGCGCGGCAGAGACCTGAAAATCAGCTGGCTGGTGGGAGGTGCATGCAGTTGTGTGGTGAAGCTGAGCTGGGGCGACAGTTCATGTGCCGCAAAGAGGGCTCTGTGTGCCACCTATGCCACGGTTCGCCATCACCAGCCTAGAGTCTTAGAATGGAATGATAATAAAATCACTATTCTTAAAAATTAGTCTATGTGAGAAATCTACCATAAGAGATACAAATACAAGCATTTAAATTTTTAAAAAGGAAAAAAGGAGAATCTTGGAATTGATTTTGATTTTTAAATTGATTTTGATATTACAATTTAGAAACTTATAAAGGACTCTATCTGCTGATAACAAAACATTGTTTTAAGGAAGGCAATATAAGTTATCATGAATAAATACAACCAAAATAATATTATTTCTTTATCAATGAATTAAGTCTTTGACTGTGGTAATGCAATTAATGTAAACTATCTTCATATTAACAGAACATTAGGCAAGAATACATGACATTTCATTAATACTGGAAACCTAATGCTGCAAGCACAAACTGGATTTCTAATTAAATATGCAGAGACTGCTCAACTGCTCAAAACTGTAATTACTGGATACAATCATATTTCTTTATGATAAAAAATATTGTTTACATATGAACAGAGTCATCAATATTCCTATTAATACACAGGCAGAAGACCTGATGAAGCTATACAGTTAAAAGACATACAAGATGGCATTTGGTATTTCTTGGATCTTTATGTTTCTAATAATATGCTAGCTTTTGGGGCCCAATAAAACGCACACATTAATAGTCACATACACACACGCACCTTTTCTCAAACATTAGGAAAATATATAGTTAACTCAGTTTTGGATTCACACACTACCCTAATCCAAAATCAAGCTATCAGATGTGGTATGTGCCACTAATATAGACCATATTAAAAAGGAATGTATAGATTAACAGAAGGCTAAATAATTAACATTGTTAATTTTTAATGACTGCTTAATACCTCTTGAACCACATGCAGCATTACCTATAACAGATACTAGAAAACAACAATAAAAGATAAATATTGCCCTTTTGAGCTTCCTGAATGCATCTAGCTACCTGTTATGAAACACCAAATGATGCCATATATCGATTGTTGGCCTAAACAAATAAGAGTTCATTGAATGTTCTTATGTTCCTACTTGAAACTCCATTACACCTTACATTTTTCTGCATAAAATCACTTCATTCACATTATGGCAGATTTGGTGGGATTAACATTGGGATTCCTCTTAAAATATGTATATATTAATTTCAATGTAATATTCCTTTTTAATATAATTAAACTTATCTCAAAAGATTTTATAAGAAATTTGACTATCAAGTTATATCCATTGAAGTTGTAGCTATACATTCAGACATTTAATTCAACATTAAATTCAACATACTGTGATAAATTTTGGAAGAAATGTAAACTCAAGTATTGTATAGAATCTGTTCAAACTGTAAAATCTAATTAAAAATAATCTACAAAAGTAATAGATCCCAAAGATAGCAAATGAGATGTATTCCTGTTAATAGAATGCCCATACTATAAACATTATTGCTTTGTAATGTCAACAAACATTGTAATAATTTATATAATTTTCAAGAATAGCCATATTATTAATATACTGTATAAGAATAATATATATTCAATATTAAGTGCCTTGCCTTTCATGTCCTGAGATTGTGTAATGGAATCTACCAACGGTTCAAAAATCAAACTGAAAATCAAAAGAGCCAGGGTACATTATTTATAATTTAAAGGGTCACAATATAATTTAAAGGCCTGGCAAACTGATTGGTGATCAGGCAAGCTACAGGATGAAAAAACTAAATCGCAATGCCATGAACAAAAATACAATAGAAACCATACCTTCTTAAAATGCATTTTAATGTTCAGTCTGCACCCTATCAAAGGCCTTTTCAGTATCTAACAAATTAGAAGAGCTGGTTTCACTGTATCTGCGGCTATAATAATATCAATCACCAGGCAAATATTGATCAGATACTTATCTAACCCAGCCACCTTTGATGCCTAAGGTTATTGAAATGAAGAATTCATTCTATAAGTCCAGATAATCAACCTCTTCCTCTGTCACAATGGGAACAGTGAGGGGATGTTTGCTGCTGTTTGCATGGTAAGTGCTGTCCATTTTGTACCTTACCAGAAATAAGATATAAAATGACACGGGGGTAGCTGAGATGCACACTGCTAACTTTTTCATTCACACTGGCATTTGAAAAATCCATGTTTGTTGTTTAAATATATGGTCACTGACCATTTATTTGATTTGTTGTTTATAGTGCATTTTTATATTGCAATTTAAATGTTTCATTCATGTTATATTGCAATTTAAATGTTATAAAGTCAAGCAGCATAAAGTTATTTAAAATAAATATCAGATTGTTTAAACATGTTTTTAAAACCAATCCTGAAATGTCTGAGACCTAACAGATCACAGAGTACTCTTCTTTCCTATTTGCCTCTTCTATTCTATATACTTCCACCTCCACTGATGCTTCCAAGTTTAATTAGTGTGGCTTTTGCTATTCGGTTGGGACTGAGTCTAGTAGTCTGTAAGTTAAACTATAACAATTATTGTACTAACAAGATCCCCCACACAGAGAGAGACACACATATGCATGCACAAACACAGTATATATAGCATACTACTATATTGGAATTGTTATTCCATTGTATTTTTTTCAAACCTTTCTACATATACAAAACCTAATTTTTAGTTAGGTCCAATAACACAAATTGTCTAGCTATGTATTTTCAGTTATCATTCTGGCACAATTTCTTCCTCCATCGCTCCAATGTAAACAAATATAGGAGCAACAGAAATCTTTGGTAATGAAAATATAAAGTTTACTATTTTTGAAAGACAAATTGCATAAGTGCTTAGTGGGAACTCAAGTTATAATCCTCACCTATAAAAAGCTTATTATAGTAGCATTAAGACTGTTTCCTCATAGATAAGAAAGGAAAAATCATAGTTATACCAAAAAGGCTCCTTAATTATGTAAGTGTAGCTTTATCCTTATACTCAGACTACGCTTCACTGAGCTTAATGCAGCTTGGTCCCAGTGTTTGGATTGCAGCCTAAATTTCAGAAAATTATTTTATCATTAAAGTTCCATTTTTTTAGATTCCATTATTACTGTTGGACATAATGAGTATTTTGAAACACTCAAAACCACAACTTTACTTTTACAAAAGCTGCTTTTCCATACTCTTTAAGAACAATGAACAATTAATACTGTGAAATTCTAGCAGCATTTACTGAATGAAAGTACACAATAATAAGTAACATTAAAGTACACAAAAACCTAATCTGGATCTCCAATTTTAATATGCTAGACAAAATAAATGGAAGGCTAAAATAACATGGTAAAATTAAGACATTGTCAAGAAAGCTACCTTACTTTTTTATTTCATGGAAGCCAGGGTATTATCATAGTTAAATATTTGGGGAACTGAATAATTTAAGACTATTTACTTTGGATTAACTGTCATGGCTAACTTAAATTCTCATATTCAGCAAGGAAAGTCACTCTATGCAGCTGCAACCTTTTCCAAATGGAGATGTTACACTGCATTAGTAATCATCCAATCCCTGAATGGATGGATGAATATTTTTATCCCTATTCCACTCTACAACATATACATAGCTAATTGCTTAGACCAGAATTAGTTATATAGATTTTCATTTTATTTCATAAGCATTTTGAATTAGAATGATGGGACATACTGCAAATAGTGTTCATAATTCAGAAATGTGATGAAGTAGGAACTATTTAAACCCTGGGCTGAAGGATCATAGATAAGAGAGAAATATGTGAGGGCCTTAAAGCAGCTGCACTATCTACTTATTTCAAGAAGGGAAAGGAAGTTTCCCTTCTTATGAAAGGAATTAATATTAGTTACTGCACTCACTGTATTAAATGTAATAATGTGATTTAGATTTTAAGAATTTAGTTGAGGCATTTACTTTTTAGAGTATGGTGTAGCAGCACCGTGCTACTTACCAGAATTCTAATTTTTCCTGAGACACAAAGCCAGCTGGTGACTTTGGGCCACAGTCCCTCAGTTCTAGAATAAAGGTAATGGCAAATAACTTTCAAAAATCTCCCCAAGAAAACTGCATGGCTTATCCATGCAATCACCAGGAGTCAAGAATGACTTGAATGCAGGCACACGTGCACACACACACACACACACAAACTTAGCTGAAATATTAACAAGGGTAATAATGGCTATTCAGTGTTTAAACATATTGAAATTACAATTTGCACTAGCTTTATTTTTGTTGGATTTATTTCAATTAAATCTGTACTGTCCATGCGGAGATAAACTATTTAAGTAATATGATTTATTCAGTATGTTTAAATATTTTCTCAGCAATTAATTTTAATTTATTTCAATGAGTACCCCAACCCCCAAATGTGCAAAATTTCTGTAAGAAGTTTTTAACAAAGGCATTTGTTGTGTACAAGCAACAGACATTCTAACAAATACAATATTAATGAAATGCTGATCTTTCTGCTGTCAACATATTACAATAAATCTTTCAAATAGGATTTACAGGTGCATTTTCTGCTTTATTCTTCTTTGGTCACAACAAAAGTTTACCGAGGTAAAATAGCCAACATCACTATGGCATATAATGAGCACACACTGAACAGTGACACATTACAGTAATACACTATTAATCTGCTTCAATGCTAGCTCTTCTAAAAATGCATTTCTATAATCAGGGCACATAGTTTATGTGCCAGCTTGGAATTCACTTTCAGTTAGCAGCTTATCTGTTACATGTTTTAATAATCACATATGTTAACATAACTGCTTAAAAGTAGCAAATTCACAAGTTATAAGCATATACAGAACCACTGATTATTGGCTGCCTAAGAACTAGATCTGGTTGTACAAGTAGTTTAAAATTAAGTATATTAAGACTGTAAGACTAAACATGCTTATTAAAAGTGACTCATAGGGAGGTCAAGGTGATCTGTTTCTGAGAGAGATCCCTGTCTAGGATCAGGCTTCTTTTATGAACAATGCAGAATGTAGGTCTCAGAGCACCCCCTTACTGACTATAAGGGCATTTCTTCATCAACAGTAAAATGTTTTGAGAAAAAATGCGTTTATCTGAACAGAGGGTTACTAAAAACAGACACCGAGGCACTTTAACATATGTATAAAAAAACCACAGCTCTGTCAAATTTAAACCAGCGCTTTTTAATTTAATATCCCCAATTGAAACCTGTGTTTGCTGTCCGGAAAACAGGGCACATTCTGCATCGTCAGTTAACTTTAAGAAACGAAGACAAGCCCATACACACTGTTTTCAAGACGTCACCTGAAATCTCAATTTAAAGCTGTTTCAACGACAGCCGGGTAGAGAGGCATATGGATAAAAAAAACACTGCTTTCTCCCACTCCGTAAACAGATTTCCCTGTTTTCAAACAGCGTGGGGGGAACAAGCTACAGACGCGTTCTCGGTTCCTGAACTGTTGAGAACACCAACTGAACGGCAAGTCAATCTAAAATACTTGCATTTTACAGCGATGTTTATCCGCATACCCATTCCCCCCCCTTCAACTCTGGATCCTCCTACTAGTACAGAGAAAAGAATCGCCTAAAGAATTAGCGGGTTGATCCGCACACAAACTGAAAGGCTGGGACATCCGGTCTTTTTCGGCCAATTCAAACTTCAAAGCCTCTCAAGCAACCGCCGCTGGCCAGGTATTGAAATGGCTTTCGGCAGCCGGTCCAGCTCCACGCTCCGCACTTTGCGCAGCTGCTTCCGCTTCCAGTCTGAGCGCGACTCCTTCTGGTTGCCGCCGCCGCTGTCTCCGGTGGGGAGCCCCGCGACGAGCACCGGTGCAGCGCCGTTGCTGTACCGCAAAGGCTTCGGGCTCGGAGCGCCTGTGGCGGGCGCTGCTACGGAGGCGGCAACTCCGGCGGCGGCGGCGGCTTCGTTCCCCGAAGATAATCCCACCGAAGAGGCGATGTGATCCCCAGCCGCCGCCGCTGGTCCTCCTGCCGCCGCCATTTTCTCTGGCGGGTCACATCCCAGCCCACACTGGCCCTCCGTCAGTCAAGCGCACCGGCTCTGAGCGGGCAGGCAGCGAATTCCCCGGACGGCCACTACGCCTGCGGCGTGGCTTGCGCCAGTTGCGTAACCAGAGTCGAACTGAGCCGATGGGCGGGCCCAGGTTGCGGGAGGGAAGGAGAAAGAAAGGAAGAGGGCGGGAGCTATAGGTAAACTGAGGGGCGCCGTGGCTGGTTTTGCGCAGGCGGCCTCTCTCAGCGCCGCCTCTGGCCGGCCAGGTGCATTTGGCTTTTGGCTCTGCGCTCGCCTTGGCCGCTCCTCCTCGCCTCCTTCCCCCAGCCAAGTTTCTTGTCTCAGCTGCCCTGCTTCCCACCAGAGAAACGGTATCTTGGGGAAAGTGCCTGCTCCTCACTAGGGATTCTTCCGTTTGCCTGCGCTTCGGGAGGATTGCACACCGATCTGCTTTGTGAAAAAGCCGTTGTATCTGTCCGGTCAGCAGAAATAAGGCAATTAGTGGGCTTCTGAGGCATTTAGCAAGGTTGGAAGCATCCTGAACGGCAACGGGGGAGATTTTTTTCAGGACTCCCCCATAATAACTGTGGCATTTCCTGTAAGTCGGAAACTAGAAGTGAAGACCTTCAGGCAAAGCTTTATGTGCTGAAGGTCTGCTTTAGGTTTGTTTCTTGAGAATGGGAAATTCAAACCCAAGAAGTTTGAAACAGGGAATCAATTCTGTCACTCTGCCAGGGAAATTAAACATGAGTAGCTAGTAAATACCTCTCTGATGGCGTTGGCATGCCTCCCCCATTCTACAGTTAATAATGTTTTACCAGTTGTCCTTTTCTAATTTTTCATAACACCGAGAACAACAAATTAACTTGTATCATGGTGGGTTCAAATGCCTCCAGCTCCCTGTGTTGTGTAAATCCAAGTTATAAATAAGAGGGGTTTTTGTTTTTTGTTTAATTTTATTGCACGGTTCTTTTACTTTGACAAATATTTTTCTCCGGTCAATTTATTCTACAACATGAAAGGCATTTTAACCAAAAATAGAAGTCTTGAATAGCTTCCACAATTCAGTAATTTCTTAGCAAATTTCACATAACTTTTTGGATTGGCATCCTGAACTTGTAAACCAATGTCATTGACAGCTCCTGGATAAACCCATGAATAGGCTGAGTGGCATCCTGACACTGCAATTCACTGCAACATTAGAGTGTTATACGTGCCATTTCCATTCTTAGTTACTGGAATGTCATTTGATACTCTCCTCTGCCCTTTTCTCACATCTACTTAGAAAACAATGAGGTATATCTAATTTTCCCTGAGCCTTATGGTTCAGAGAAATTAAAGACTTTGGCTCTTGATCCAGCTATATTAAACAACTTCTGTCCTGTTGCTAAATTTCCCTTTGTCAAAAGGGACATGGAAAATCAACTCCACAGGATCTTGGAGAACTAGAAGCCTTTCAGTCAGGATTCATGCCTGCACATAGGACAAAGAGACCTTCTCTTTGCTCCAGTGGGTGATCTTTGTTGGGATCTGTATGGAGAGAGTTCACCCTCTTGAACACTCAACATAGTTTTGTATCATCCAAGTAAAGTACCCCTTTAGACTGCCTGCAAGACTAGTTAGGAACAGTGTTCTATAGTGATTCTGCTTCTACTTAAGTGAATGGTTCTAGACAGTCCTACAGAAAGCAATCGTGTTTTGATTTCTGCAACAAGGAGTATTATAAAACTTGATCCTGTACCCAATGTTATTTAATTATTAAATGAAGTTATTGATGGAGATCCTCTCTTGTGTGGTGATGACATGAAATATGTCTTGCAACTCCAAAGCAGATGTGCAGTGAAGGCCTTCAACTGGTGTCTGGAGGCTATGAGGGACTGTATGGGTAAAAAAAGCATAAATTAAACTCTTGCAAGATGAAGGTGATGTTTTTCCATAAGCAACTTTATTTTTTGGAACCTTGGCCCCCTTGTGATTTGAACAGGGTTACAATACTTTCATCATGAAGGAGGAGGTGATTGACTTAAAGGTCCTTCTGGACTTCAGTTTCTGTTTCAACAAGTAGAAATTGTAACAACTGGGGCCTTTGTCCAGCTTTGGGCGACTTATTACATATAGCCTTATCTCAAGCCTGGAAATTTTATCATGGTGGGTCATGCTCTTGTCACCATGCAGTGTTACTGTAATATACTGTGTGGGACATCTTGAAGGTTACTCAGAACTGGTACTGAAGACAGTGATTGGATAGTTGCAGGTAGACATTACCTCTACAGTTGCTACACTGATTGACAAAAAGCTTCCATGCTCAATTTAAAATTCTGCTTTTAACCTTTTAAACCCTCCACAGAATAATGCTGGGCTGTGATCATCTTGTCAGATTGTTGAGGGAAGCCTTATGTAAAATTCTGCTCTCATGCAAAGTAAGGGAGTACAGTCTATGGAGATTCTCAGTCATCCAGGTCATGGTTGTCCCAAAGGTGCTTTTTTAAGAGGCAACAGGACTTTCTGGTTTTTCTTTGAAGACGTTTCACTTCTCATTCAAGAAGCTTCTTCAGCGCTTGGATTCAGAGCTGGATTTTTCAGAGCTGAAGGAACTTCTTGGATGAGAAGCAAAACATCTTCAAAGGAAAACCAGAAAGTCCAGTTGCCTCTTGAAAAAGCACCTTTGGGATAAGGGAGATCAAGTAGCCTCTACTCTGAACATTATGCTATTGCTGGAAATGTGTTCACAAACATGCAATAATTTTGTCATGAAAGAGAAGGATATCCATCTTATTTTTGTAATAATGTTTATATATTATGTTATATTTTATGAATCCCCTCCCCAATCAGTCAACCATATCAATCATTCCACTATGGCTCTTTCATCCTCTTTCTCATTATTATTGCAATTTTTATTTTTAAAAGGAGCGATTTCTTTTGTGGTGCTTCACAAGACTGAAAAAATGTCTAACACATGACAGACCAGGTCATCCCTAATCATGCATCACAGCGTTCAGAAGTGAATAGTTGCCTAAGGAGAGATGACAAGGTTATGTCTATCGTGCAAACACCAACCATAGACTTAAAAGAGATCTGTCAAATCTATTACATAGTTGGATCCATACTGTACAGATTTATTGGCTGCTGAAACTGAAGTGGAGTTGGGAAATTCTTAGACATTGTGCAATGAAGAGTTCAGTCAACGGAAAATCTTATCTTGCTGAATATAGTGTAATTAATATTAAAGGCCATAGATCTACAGCAATAAAATTCTCATGATATTGTTCCCTTCCAACAAAGGAAGATGCCAACTCTGGAATGCCTAGAGGCCTTCTTTGCAATATACCTTTTTGAACCATATCTCTCACATATGATTTCAGTATTATTTTAGGAATCAGAAGTTGGAAGATTTGAATCATATTCCCTGGTAGTTTAACAGTGGTTTATTGCTTTATTTATGTAAGTTGTATCTCGCTTTTATTATTTTTACAATAACTCAAGGTGGTGAACATATCCAACACATCTTCCTCCTATTTTTCATGCAATAACAACTCTTTGAGGTAAGTTGGGCTGAAAGAGTGACTGGCCCAAAGTCACCTAGTTGGCTTTCATGTCTAAGTCTCCTGCTTTCTAGCATGGTGCCTTAAGTTAACGGCAGCATTTGTTGCACAGTGATAAAGACCTACTTGTCTACCACCAATTTTAGAAAAATCTTTTGAGAATACCTGACAATGATCTATTCCTATGCCAAAATCTATATATTTGTGTACATTTAGTGTTCTGACAGTGATAATGGACGGAAAGTTAAATTCAGGATTTGTGCTACAGTTTTCCTCGGTAGCAAGTCCTGTTGGTTTCATGAAGATTGTTTTTGTTTTTTAAAGGGTATTTTTAAAATTATGGCTTCAAACACTATTACTTAAAATATACACAAGAAAGGAATACAACATTAATAGCTGGCCTTATTTTCCAATGAGTTCACAGGCACCAACATAACTACCAAGTACAGGCAATCCCCTGTGGGTTAAGAATGTCTCACAGCAAAAGGTAAAAGAAAATCTTCTGTGCTTTTTTTTTACAATGTGAACTTCATTTGTTTTCTCTACATAAGAAAAGGAATATATTTCTTTCATACTGCTTATTCATACTGATATTCAGTTCTCATTCATCTATCACCCTTTCATTCTTGACTGTGTTTTTGTGTTATACACATTTCTTAAATACTTCATTTTCAGTGCAGTCAACTTAATTTTTAAGTTTATGAGCCCTGTTCTCTGAAAATATACACCTTCTATTTTTCTACTAAATTTTATACACTTTATCAAATTATACAAATGTTCTAATTTTTCATCATTTATGGATAACTTGTAATTGATCATTCTACACTTGCCTTACCCTTCGAAGTGGTAGAGTTTGACAGGGAAATGTTCAAACACTAATGGTCTTTGAAATATTACTTTTCAGATCCTTATTCTTGTTGCATCATATCAGCTATCAGCTGATCAGCTATCTAACCTGTAGATAATTCAGATTTAGTCAGCAGCACAACATTAACAGCACACAGATTCAGATTTTCCATCAATACAACATTAACATCACCACAAAATTCTTTATACATTTATCCATAGACACAAAGAAACCAAGGGGAATCACATATCCTTGTCTTATGCACTGCCAAATGTTGAAATAGTCACTACATAATCAATTTATGCCCATGCATATTTTACTTCTATCAGAAACGGCTCTTGTCTCATTCAGCAACCAAACTACATCTTTACACAAAACATTCTATAATTCAAGCCTGTTCACTGTTTCATACAGTTCCTTTAAATCTCAAAATGTGTTCTCATATTCGGACATTTGTAAGTGATAAGAAAATTGAAAATCTGATTTGCATGTTTCCTGCCGACACTGTTTTTTCCAGACATTGCTCATTGTTAACATTTCATTCTCTTTTAATTACAGTTCTGTCTTCTTAGAAACTCTGAACAAACTAATCCTTCATATGTTTTTCATATTTACTCTTATCCTTGTAAAATGGAACAATAACTTTATTCTTCCAACTGGCTACATATTTAAAAATTATTTTGAAATTCTGAGATATCTGAAAACTACCTGGGTTGGAGAAGTCTGATATAGATTCATTTCAGTTGTGCTCACTTCTAATTGGTTATTGGTCAAATAACACCATTACTGTCTTGGTGGATGATCAATATCAAGAACAAAAGGGCCTTGGTGGTGCAGGCTGTTAAATCCCTTATGGAGAGTTCAGCAACTAAAACAGAAGCAGCAAGGGCTCAAAATCAAAGCCTCTTTCTTTAAGTATGGTGGGGAAAAACCTGGCCTCTTTTGAGCAACAGCTGCTTGCCTTCCATTCTGCAAGCCACCATTAGCCTTGGTGGTGCAGGCTATTAAACACCTAGCACTTAGCTCCAGCTGCCTGCAATTAGTGCAGGCTTGAATCCCACTAGGCTCAAGGTTGACTCAGCCTTCCATCCTCTTGGGGTAGGTAAAGTGAGGACCCAAGATTGTTGGGGGCAATAAGCTGACTTTGTAAAAATGCCGCATATACAATGGAATGAAGTCTATTGCTGAGCACATTGGGTTGAGCTCCAAAGATTGTAAGCCACCCTGAGTCTTCGGAGAAGGGCGGCATATAAATGTAATTAAAAAAAAAATTCACAAGGCTCTTTCATGATTATATTAAATTCCTCAGCAGCTTTTGCTGCCGTTAGTCGCACCATTCTTATCAGACTTTGATGGAACTCAAGAAGCACTGTTGTTGCTACTTCTTGAAAGGATGATTTAAAAAGAATAACAAGTGCTGGGGAACTCATTCAGTAACATAGCTATAGGTTTATGAGCTCCCACAAGGCTTCATCTTTTCTCCAATGCTAATCACCATGTTTTTGAAAATGTGACAAAAATGACCAAATATATTGATGATATGCAATTCTGTCTCTTTTTCTCCATCAGAACTCAAGGATGTTTTAATACAAAAATGGATCAGATGAGGACAAACAAACTGAAACTCAGCTAGAAGTGCTTCTGACAAAGGCAGATAAGGATTTGACCTGTGCTAGAAGCAGTCCTGAAGACTCAAGTTTTGTAGTTTGGTGAATTCTAGATTGATTCAATCCTAAATGGATGTGTTGGAGAGAGATAGGGTTGCAATGGTAGCTAGTACCATAGGGTGTCAACTCTTTCATAATTTCTAATCAGTACAATTGTTTTTAACAATGGTGTAAGGGTGCAGAGTTCAGAATGACTGTGTACATGTGTACCATGCATTTATCCCAAGGGCAGTAGTCCATCGTGCGATACCCATTTTATTACAATCGTTATGTTTGCAACATCATACTAACGTTGGAATAAGGTCCACTAAAAATGTGACTAATTATGAAACAAATTATGGAACATTCTGAAGCTTATGTGAGATTGTCATTCACTGAAATGAAATCTTTACTTTTTATTAGAAATGCAAGCATCTTTTAAGAAATACAAGTAGTTAACATCAAGTAACAACTTCATAAAAAGGAAATAATTATCTAGATCTTCCATAAATATAAAGTCTGAATTCTTATCACATCATTTGTTTTCAAACAGAATCTGCCATGTACCTGAAATTTTAATATATGATATTAACCACTTGGTTGAGAAATGTTACATACTACTCTACTATCTTAACTATTATCTAGCCAAACAATAAATCTTATTATCGGTTAATAAGCTCACACATCTAGACTATTTTTACAGTAAGTAAGATTATATTATTAAATAGTTTGTATGTATTTTTCAATATAGTTTCAATATAATTCTGCAGATTATTTCTGTGCAACTTTTAGGAACTGCTCTACGTTTGGGTACAGGAGAGGGAGTTCCGAAAGAAAAATTCATAGCACACAAAGTAAGCATGCTGATGAGAATGGGGGATGCAAGAATTCATTTTATTTCCTTTTTATTTGGAATAGGAATGAGGGGATTTTTGTTATTTAAGATCTGCAATGCTAAATAAGTGGCATTCTTCATTCTTTTTTTTTTAGCATTATGAAGTCAGAAGTAACAAAAAATGTAGACTGTTTTCAAATTTCCAAGAAATTGGAGAGTAGAATGCTAGTGTTTTGGAAGTGCTTTGTGAATATGAGGGTACCTTGGGGGAGATGTATATCTATCTTATAGGATGCTTTATGTAAGTGTTTCTCAACTTTGGCCACTTTAAGATGTGTGAATCTCAACTCCTGGAATTCCATAGCCTCTAGGGAATTCTGGAAGTTGAAGTCCACACATCTTAAAGTGGCCAAGGTTGAGAATTTTTTGCTATAGTTGAAATCCATTTATGCTTCCTATATACATGCATAACTGGCTCATCTATTATGGTATCATTGGTGGATGATACTACTTGGCATAATTTCAAGCCCAGTCTTTCTCAGCAGAGAGGTTTCTCACAGATTTCATCATTGCCATTTGATCAACATGGTATCATGAGATGTTCAGACTTCTATGACCCTGCAGGAATTTGAGATATCTCTGGTACTTGTTTATTAGGGCACAATCCCAGCACTATTGCTTCTTAGTCTTCTTACAGGAGAACCAAGCAGTCCTTGGAGGCAAAGATGTTGTTCCTTTTCTCTGTTCCTTCAGCTACTTCCTTTCTAACTTACTGCTGATTCTGTAATAGCAAAGCTTAGGCTAATAAACAACTATCAAAAGCAGTAAGTTATAAAAAAAATCCAAAAAAACTGTCAACAAAGTGTATAGAATCTGAACCAGCATTTAAATAGAAAAAGACTAGGGACATCTCTGAAGTTTTCAGCCACTAGTTTTTAATCCTACACTGATGTCTTGAAAGTTGAAACTGATCTCAATGATTTAATAGGAACCATTGAAATTATTCTGGTAATGGTTTTCCTGTCTTTGGTTCAGTTCAAAAATAGTAGATTGGACTATCCATTCTTAAAGCTAAGTTCAAAGTAAACTTTTTAAATATTCTGTCATGTAAAATTAAATCCCTATCAGAGAGGTAGCAAACAACCAGTAATTAAAACATATTTAATGGCATAAGAGAATGAATTGAATATATAATGTATTGGGTAAGGTATATCTGGAGTGGGCAGTGTTTGAAGAATCAGGGGCTCAACTCAGCCTGCTTATTTTCGGGAGAGCCACAGGAATCACCCAGTGATACTATGACAACAGCAGAATAAACAGGGCTGAAATAAATTTATTCTTCCTTTTTTTCTGTTTGCTTTTGGGGGTGGGTTTATGTGTGGGGATGGAAGTAATTGCATAACATTTGAATATGCTAATTTAGACATACTGATGCTAATTATATACCATAAGGCCTGAAGTTGTTGGAAATTAGGTAACGTATAAACGATAACAACAACAATTGTAAAAGGATGCTTTATTTAGAATAACTTTCTGTGACAGTACATTTATTAGTATCAAACAATAAGATCTATGTCCTTAGCAAGGACCCCATAGGTGGATAAAAATGCCAAATCCAATCAAAACATCAGAATGACTGTGCAATCATCATCAACAACAATAATAATCCAAGCTATTTGTTCATGGAATTCTCTCCTTTTCCCAGGAAAGGGCTAATCCAAGCATTTCAAGGGTGATTATTACATTTCCAAGTGTGTACTCTATCTTCCAGAACAGGAAGTAGTTTGTGGGGTTTCAGTTAAGGTGTGGCCATATGGACTTGTTTTGGGATCAGACCATATCTGGAATTTTTTTCCACCTTTGGGGCACACAATTCTGTTCATAAATAATTGAAGTTATGCATTAGCATAATCTTGCCCTTCAAAATGTTATTCATGTTTCCCTATAAATTTTGACCTGAGAAGAAACTATGGTAGCAATTTGACTGCAAAGGAAAATTTACCACCAATATTCACTTTGCTTTTTAAACTGGCTTTGCAAATAATTTAGGATTGTTGGTATCAGAAAGAACATAGAGGTTCCAGAATAAAAAGAACTGTAGATTCATTGTTTCTCAGTGAGCACCACACAGAAACACCCATAAATTGATTTTATCAAGGAAAGTTTGATACATATTCTTATAGCATACATATCTTGTTTTTTTCAAAATCATGGGGAATAAAGGGGTTTTAAAATCTCTTAATGATTAACTTATAAAAACACGTATTAAACGTGACAGCCACTACTTTGATTTCCGTCCATTAAATAATATTTCCCAGGAGGAAACATTCAGGAAATTTTAATATCAAAAACAAAGTCAGTATCAATGACAAAATATTCTAGAAACATTCAGGAAATTTTATTATCAAAAACAAAGTATCAATGACAAAACATTCTACAATGATCATTAAAATCAAAATCTTTAGTGAGACTCTCTTATAGACAATACATATCAAAGCATGAGGATTTACATATCACAAAATGACAATTAAAAAGTTAGGTCTTAAGAAATTTAAAGGAAAATTCAGATTTACAGTAGTTTATAACCTATGGAAAAACATATTTACCTAAGAAAGAATTAAAATATAGATTTATAATTTCCCAAAAATATTAAATATTAAGAAAAAAATGATTCATGCACCCCACATGGATATTTTTCATCTCATATTATATGTTTGTCCAAATATGTGGGTAGCATGAGGTACAAATAAGGAGTTTGCGAAAAGTGACAGACACATTTTGTTACTACATGTACTATGTAGCATAAGTGGTAGCCAAGTTGCTTTATGATCTTGTATTTGTCTTAATGTACAGGAGGACAGCTCATAGGTGGATTTTCCCCTTACTTGGTATCCAAAATAAAATAGTATTTGTGGATCACCTTATTTTGAACATTGTAACTGACATAATTGACTTGGTTTGAAACAATATCTTAAAGCTACAGAATGAAAAATAGCTCTCTTATTTTTACAAACATAAAAATTGAGAAATAGGAATATTTTCACATGTGTGGAGTTGCCAATTGATTTGGAAGCACCCTCCCAATAGAGTCAAGAATAATTTACACATTGAAGTTTGTTTCTTAAAAAAAGTTAAGTGATCAAATAAACATCATAGAAGTATTAAATGTGGCCATCAAAGACAAAACATCTCAGCCGAACAATTTAGAATCCATCTTTAAATACACTGTTGGAGGGTATGTGAAAAATGTCTTCATTTTTTCATCATTCTCATCCATTATCATGTACAAGAAAAAGTTTATATAGATTTTTACCCTAACCCAAATACATTTCTATGGTGAGCTGAGGGATTCTTAAACAAAGTACCCAGAATCACTTTGGAGAACGAGATGGGAGCATATATATTGAATAAATAATAAAAATAAAGTAGTTGAAAAATCTCAATATTGTGCCTTCTACTGTTCATAGATATCTCCAGAACTCTGCAATATTCCAGAATGCCTATATTTCTACAAAATATCAGCAAAAAATTGAAGGGCACTCTTGTTATAAGGCCTTTCTCCATTCAGGAAAGGGGGAAATAAGCTACAGACTAATAAAGATTTTTGTAGCAGAATAAAACAGCATTTTTACTATTATTAAATTCACCTTGAAACTATAAAATAAACCCAAATAACTGAGTTGAATTAATTTTATTTTATATATTAGATTTGTTATGGCCACCCACTCCAGGAGACCTTGAGCAGTTTACAAAGTCAATTCAAAGTATAATACAAACAATTTAAAAAGTTCAAACCCACATAAACTGGCAATCCAGACTAAAACAACTAGAATAAACAGTATAGCCATGACAGGTCCCCACAAACACAGAACAAACACATTAACCCAGGCTTGGCCACAGAGTCAAGTCTTAAAGGCTTTCTGAAACCCTAAAACCTGTAATTCTAAAAAAATAAAAATATAAATGAAGGAATGTGGGAATGAAGTAGCATTTATTTAACAGGAGGGCAAAAACACCAGGAAAATTCAGCATAGTATTAAAATGTGGTCAGAGCCAGATCTACCCTGAACTAAGAAGAAATATCTGGCTTTGGGGAGAATTGTAACATCTAAATAATGAGAAGAATCAGTCTGAATTAATACTTGGCTAAGTTTGTCCCAATCCACCAATTTTCAGAGGATCATTTTTAAGGAGTGGCCAGAATCAGAGTCTAAATATGGAGGTAAATTTTTAAGAGGTTTATGATGGGATTACTAAAAAACATTTTTCTATGAACAAGCAAAAGAATTTGCAAGATTTGGGTGGAGTCCAAAGACTTGGTAAAAACCACTTTTTTGTTGTTCTTTGATTCAGCAGCTTGGCTGGGAATCAAAATGGCTACAAAGCATACCTAGGACCTGCCAAATCTGTCTTGTTAAAAAAGAAAAGAAAAGAAAAAAGAAAAAGCATTGCCCAAGATGTACATACATTGTAAGATTACATTTAAAGTATGTTACCCTTATAAATAGTTTTAAACATCTGAATTTAATATCTACCTATATGACAAAAGGTAGGGATCATATGATATGTTTTAGACAAAATGGGTAGCAAACAAGTCTAATAAATAGAAAAAACCTCTAGTCTGGGGACTCTGATGTGGTTCACATCTGGTAACACCTGTGTCTGGATATAAGATTCAGGAGAAATAAAAACAATCAGCTTTTATGGGATCTCATCTTCTTTCAAGAACATTATCTAGAGGCTGTGAGGGCCTGGATGGAGAAAAAACTGCACCCAGCTCAATCCTACTGAAATTGAGTGTATGTGGTTATTGCCCAGGTCTAAGAATCCTCCATCCTGATCTTGAATAGGGTTGTGCTTCCTCATTCTGGAATGGTACACAATCTGAGAGTCCTCCTGGACTCATAGTTTCTTCTTAAAGACCAAGTGATAGCTGTGGCCAAGAAGGCACATCTTTGCACATCTTCATCTGGTGCACTGTTTTCATTCCTTCCTGGATTGGGCTGCTTTCCCCATAGTCACTCATGCATTTGTCACCTCATGGCTCATGTCACCTCCCTGTAATGCTCTCTATATGGGACTGGCTGTCCTTGAAGACCACCCAGAAGCTTCAACTAGACTAGAATGCAGTGGCACAAAAAGACCCTGCTTTGTGAACTGCATTGATCGCAAATATGTTAGCAGATGTGATTGAAGGTACCACATTGTTGGAAGAAAAATCCCAGGTCCAGTTCCAAGCTGGGAGAAAGGCACTGGAAATAAAATGGAGGGTGGAGGCTGATTGGAAAGAGTTTATTGATGAAACAGAATCACCAAATCACATGTGATTCTGGGACAGCTGACAAAATGGAGTTTAGAATGGGTGGGTTTTCATACCTTCTGAATTCCTATGAGACCATATAGGGGTCATGACTGTCTCTATAGGCAAAAGAGGAAATGCAAATCCTAATTTTGTCAACCTTTTGTTTGTTGCTTATCTAAGTTTCTGTCTTGACCCAGTCTTTCTAAAAGCTGGTATCCTCAGTTTCTGCTTGGGGCAGGGAAACTGTGGCTGGTTTCTGCCTCCCTTAAGATTTTTCCCATTTCTCATTTAGGGGAAATATTCTATTCTGCCTTTTTAATATTTCCCAAAACATTTCATTCTTCTAGCGAGGGCGAGGGGCTTCCTATAACATATAAAACTCTTCATGATTGCAGCCTGGTTATTGTCTGTCTCTTTGGTGTCTGCCTGGCCAACTGATAGAGTGGACATGTTCCAGATCCCCATCATTAAACAGTGTCATAATTTGGGGCCTAGGAAATGCACCATCTGTGTTGCAATGCCTGCCCCCTGGAATGATATTGAGATCCAGTTGGCTCCCACCCTGATGGCATTCTGGTGGGCCTTAAAGACTTGGCTGTGTTCTCCCAGGCCTAGCAGTAGGGTGGCTGAACCACTTATTACATGTGTTTGTCATACGTTTATATGTTTTGGTGTTAGTATTTTGGTTATTTTCCATATTCTATTTTTAAATTATATTTAACTGATTTTATTTTATTTGTATTTTTATTGTGACAATATAAAAAACAAGAATCAGCCTGGAGCTGGATGTCACAAAAATTAAATTAAGAATAGTCATACACATAAATCACTTCTCCTAAACACTAAATGAATGTTCAAGTAACTACTTATATCTCATCTGCTATCATATGCTGAGGCTACATCCTGATCATCATTGCCCAAAGTTGAAATGCTTCTATGACATTTCCTCTTCTGTTTCCATGTGCACTAATATCTACAGATATAATTTCATAGTTACAAGAAAGAGTCTCAATTTATCCAGTCCCTGTCACTCATGCAGCTGCACAATAACCATCTTACTGTTTCTTTGTGGATCTTACCTGTTTCTTGTGTGGATCATACTAGTGTCAGGAGGTATCAGCAGCAAACCCAGAAACTGATAACAATTTGGATAAACTACTATGACAATGAAGTATTATCAGACTCCAGGTTGCTCCTGCCCGTTCAGATTGATCATTGCGCTTTATCAGATCCAAACAGTATTTTATAGACTTCCTGTTCAGGATGACATATCCAGACTGTCTGCATTTCTTTGTGTTCTTTGGCTGTGACTTGTTGTAGATCTGTACACAACTACCTGGTAGTTTCTGGTGCTCTAAGCTACTTAGAGTTTTGATCCCTTCTTACTTAAAGATCTGCCTTTCCAATTTTACTGATCATACTGGCAGGATCTCCAGGGAATTCTACTTCTATATATGTATTTGATACCAGATTAGCTTAAAGAGGAAAACCAGTGTTTTATGAACACATCAACAATTCAAGATTGCCCTGAAGGAAAAAAGGAGTCATGTGATATGTGGTGGAGACTACGTTATATCAGATCCAATCAGGTTTCCAGATAATAGGTTGCCTTAGGGCCTCCAGTGGACCACAAGGTTCAAAACATGGCCCCATAGCTTTGGGACTGGGGAAAAGGAAGGAAAAAGATTTTTTTAAAAAAAGTCCAGAGACATAAAAGACCATGAAAGTAAAGTTTTGCAACAGAAAGAAAGTAGGGAGGCCCAGTCCTGATCTTTGATAAGACTACAGACTTCGTTGCTGTCTGTTTACATCATCTGCTGCAATCTCAGCTTTAGGTTTTTTTTTCAATGTATGCATTGATTTGTGCAAGGACTTGAGAGTTCACATAAGCTACTAGTAAACAATTAACAGTGTGGCTGAGAAAAAGCTGAAAGCCCTTGCCTAATCACACTATAAATGTCAACAGTTGAGAAAGGCTTGCTTTGTGTTTTTAAAGTCTGATAATGAAGTCAGGTAATGAATGCCAAATTTAGTAGATACGATATAAATAGATACGAAGAAGTTTAGTACATTAACTACTGCATGTTAGCAGTTGTTAATTGTAGCAATTGGTTCCAAAACACTACGTTAATTTTGCTCTGATATCACCCCAATCTGAACTTTGGAATGCAAGTTTATAACAAAGAAAGATTTAGGCTCACATTACAGTACATTTATGCATCAAGGGGACACTGGGACTGTTCCTCTTACACTATGTTTCCTACTTCTGCCATCCAGGTTTTCAAGTCATAGTCACATGAATGCAAAAGTAGATTATGAATATTTTGCACTTACATGAAACAACCTATTTGCCTATAGATCTGTTTGCATTTATAGTACTTTGATGTAAACAGAGATATCGGCAGGCAGGCTCAAAATTTTTGAACATACATTCTGTGAACAAATAAAAGAGCCTGTGTAAAAGGCATCCATAAAATATAGTGCAAAATGAGGATAATGTAAGAATTGCCATACTGGTTCAAATCAGTTATGAAAGGGATATTCAATTCACAACAATTGTGTATATATAAATGAAATATTGTTTGTTACTATAAACATAGATGCATCCTTCTAATATAGATGCATTCCAAAGCTGGTCACAACTATGGTCTGTAAGACAATAATAAAAACAATAAATGTGATCAATATGAAACATTCATTTGAAAAGGCAGGAGGCTGAACAAAACAAAACCATATACTCTTTCCAGAGTTCATACAGAGAAATTCAAGAGGTCCCTAAGAATATTGGCTGCCTTTTTAATTTCAGGACAGAGGGTGTTCTAGAAAGCAGATGTGCTTTCCTCAAAAATACAGCTAGGCCAGATGTCCGGGCCAGATATTCTTCTAAAGCAAATACAGGAGCACAGATAGTCCTCACTTAACTGACACTATTCAGTGACCATCCGAAGTTACGGAAGTGCTGAAAGAAGTGTTATAAATGGTCTTTGAAGGTATGGCTATTTCAGTGTCCACATGGTTATGTGATTGTGATTTGGGTGCTTGGCAACTGGTACAATTTACAATGGTTGCAGGGTCCTGTTGTCATAGGATTACCATTTGCAACTTTCATAGCCAGCATCTGACAAGCAAAGTCAATGGGGAAGCTGGCAGGAAGTCGCAAGTCACAATGAGTGATGTCAACTGCAGGTGATTTGCTTAATGACCTCAGCCAGACCTGACCAACTGACATCATAGGTTGGTCATGGTCCAATGCTTCATTTTACAACTACCGTATATTGTTTAGCAATAGAGTTATCAGTCCCAATTGCAGTTGGTATGGTATGACTATATTTCTACATTTCTGCAGGTTTAAAAAGTTACATTCCAAATGTGAAGTTTTCACATTGTACAAACAACATTGTTAAGCTTCCTCTGTCCAGGAAACAGCATAGCTGGTAAAATATTAATACCACTCTAGATGTAGAAACAAGACAAGTAATAGTAATTTGTTACAGTTTGCCCTTAAAAGAGGTAGTCAGAACTTTATTCTTCTGACCATAAGCAGATGTATTTGTTCATGACTATAACAGTTCTTAATTTACCACATGAGCTAACTTGACCCTGATTGGAAAACCCAAGCTAATTCTTCATTGATGGGTCAATTATGTGCCATAAAGTCAGTGACAACTCCTAGCACCACAACCACATAGGTATTTTTTATGACAAGCTGTCTGTAACCATGTCTTCCAATGGTACACCCAAAGCCATTGTAATTTAGTTAATCCACCTTGCTGCTGATCATCCTCTTCTTCTCTTTCTTTCCACCTGTCCCAGCACTATAAATTTCTCAAACACCTAACATTTCATGTAATAAGTCCTAAATAGAGTAATTTGAACCTGGTCATTTGTGCCTCAAGTAAGAACTCTGGGTTGATTTCAAGAATCTGGGTTGATTTCAAGAATCATTTGTTTGTTTTCTTGGCTGTCCATCATGTGGCTGTGTGGGCAATATTGGGCACCCAAAGAAAGATGTATGCAACACCGCTGCTGAGCCAACTGCATTGGGTGTTAGTTTGCTACCAGGTCTAGTTCAAGATGTTGATTAATATCTTTTAAAGCCCTTCATGACATGCAGCCACATTGCCTACAGAATCGTCTTCACCTAATCGTATCAGCCCATCCCACCTGATTAGGCAAGGAAAGTATGTTGCGGACCCCATCAGTTAAAGAATTCCAACTGATGGGGTCCAGGAAGAGAGTCTTCTCTGCTGTTGCTCCCACCTTTTGGAACATTCTCCCTCCTGGTGCAAGGTATGTCCCCACTCTCCTGGCCTTTCAAAAATACCTAAAGATTTGGTTCTATCACCTCACTTGCAGTTCACAGGGGAGCACACAGTCATGGGAGGTGGTTAGCATGTTGAAAGTCCTCCACCCACCTTTTAATTAACTTATACTGTCAAATTTTAAGTATACTTGCTCTATTTTAAATTTTTATATTCAGTTTTTATGTTTTTAAACACTTTATTTGTACACCACCCAGAGCCCCTTTATGAGCACCAGGCAGTTTCTAAATATGATCAATCAATCAATCATATTCTCAGAACTTCATTACACTTAGAACATTCTCTTAGAAGAAATACTCCTCCTCTCCTCTCCCCTTCCTTCCTTCTTTTGTCCTCTTCCTCCTCCTCCCTTCCCTTCCCTCCTTCCCACCCTCCCTCCTACTCCTCCTTTAAGATGAGACTTGTGAATCTTTTACAATACTATATTATATTCCTACAACATCATTGCGTGACTAGAATTGGAAGCAACATATTTATAAGTGTGTCAGCATATGCTATTTTTTCATACGCTTCAAAAACGAACATTGCATCCTTTAGGGTATATCTATAAATAATACAGGCACCTGCTTAACTTGGCAGAGTAGTCATTTTCCATTTCCTTCACTGTTTTAAAAGCATTATAGATCCTCAGATATGCTTATAAATTTGCAATTTAAGGGCTAACTCAGATGAGATATGGGACATCTGCGTGATACGAACTTCCAATTTAAGCAAACAAAAAAACTTACTTTAAGGCATTTAAAAAGTGCAGCATTGTACAGGAAGTTAACTTACACATTTTGCTATAGTGTTTTTTTCTCTGATCTCTATGACACCTGAAGCTGCTTTTTCTTGCAATGGGAAAAGCTTTCTTTTGTTTTGGAGGGAACCCTGAAGCTGCTGTAAGTTGTAATATTGGTTGAGATGAAAAATAGTAACTTCAGACACCAGTTCAGATTGGGAAAACAAGCTGCAGAAGAGAATGATCTCCCTTTTCACTGCTGACATCACCAACCAACCTTTTCTTCTTTGCTTTCAATGTTTTTTTCAAGAGCCTTATGTTATATGGCACCTATGTTGATACCTGCAGACACATCCAGAACAAAAGAAAGCAAAACCAAATACCTGAAGTTTCTTTTGAGCAAGCACTGAGCAACATGTTTGCATACCTTCACAAATGCTGTGCTTCTCTGACAGCCATGCTAAACCCAATGTAATGACTAAGTTACTAATTTTTTCATAGTATGGAGTGTTCCAATGGTATTTGTCCTGATGCAGCACCAGAACAGGTCACACTTGTGAATCACAGAGAGCTGCATTATGTTAAATCCAATCTTTGGTTTATGTAGCCTGATATTGTCTCCACCAGCCATCTTGAAATTGACTATCCGAGACTCCCCCTTTACTGACTATCTCATTTAGTGACCACTTTCAGTTATGACAGTGATAGAAAAAAAACTTTTGATCATTTATCGCATTTACGACACTCACAGGAGGATAAAGCAAAGGAAAGCTGAAATAAGATCATAAGCACAGGTATGGTTTCACCTAGTGTGAATTGTGTTGTGTCAGCACAGGCCCGGACACGTATTTGCCCATCGCGACTAGCGCAGGAAATACACTTTGGAATGATTGGGTAATGGCATGGCAGGCAACTGCTATATAAGGGCTGCCAGCCAGCCGTTACAGCAGTTGAGTTGGTAGTTGTACTTACCTGAATAAACTTGAGTTGCAGATCCCCTGGTTCTGAGTCTTCATTCCAGCTGTATCCAACAAATTGAGTTGCTAGTCCCAGTTGTAGAAGTACCTGTAAAGGAATGAAGTCCAATGATCAGAAAATGGTGGGATATAAATAGAGATAGTTGTAAATGGCAACTCAGGGGAAGCTGTATGATCTTTGGGTACTTTTCTTTCTTTTCCTCCCTGCCTTTACAGTGACAATAAATGAAGTAAGGGAAATAATATATATCCATTTCATGATAGCCAAAATTAAGATGACTTATAATACAGGTAGTCCTCAACTTACAACAATTCATTTAGTGAACATACACATTGAACATACATTGAAAAAAGGGACTTATGACTGTTTTTCACAGTTACGACCTTTCCAGCATCCCCATGATCATGTGATCAAGATTCAGATATGTTAAGTTTGCATGAAGAGACAGACACGGAGTACTTCAAGCTCTTAGTTTATTAGTGACTACAGCTCAGAACGGACCCAATTTGGCTGGGCTGCGGCTGCTACTTATATCCAGCAGCCGCAGTTGCCAGCCAATCAGAGTGCAGGGTTTTCCCGCACTTTTTAAACCAATCATTTCTTACATTTTACAAGAACAGTTCAAAGTAAACCAATGACTTCAAACCTACATACATAACACCCCTCCCCACTAGGTTCAGTCCATACACAAACCCCAACCTATCTAATGTATTCTTTTAAATAGGTGGGGCTCTTACGTGTACGTTGAGACCTACGTGGTTCAGATGTTTTAAAGTTCTCACCTTGTGAGAGAGGAAATGTGTCTGCTGACATTTCCTTACTTGGACTTGTAGTAATGGTAGAACCTGTTTGGTTACTACAACCTGGTCTCTCCTCCCAATCCATCTCCAACTCAATGTCAGCACCTAAATCAGGTAGTGATGTGCCATCTTCCATTTGTGAAAATGGTTGTTGGTATTGTGACAGGTTTTGGGATGGTTCCTGTCGTGTTAGCTCGTTACACATGGGGTTGATTCTTACTTGCTGATTACTCTCATAATCCTCCCCTTCCCCTAGAAGAGGCAGTAGGTATGGGAACCAGAGAGGAGCAAAAGCGATGCTCCTGAGGCAATCTGGATCTTAACTGATCAATGTGCCTGCTCCAGAGGACACCATCCTCCGTTGTACCCTGTAAGACCTGGGCCTGTGATTTGGGTTATCTCAGCAGGAATCCATAATGGTTCACCCATGAGGTTCTTAGCATAAACAGAATCACCCACAGTGAAAGTGCGAATTTTACTAGTGGAATCTAGTGGTGCGTTGGGTGCGTAAGTGGGATGGAGGCGGTCAAGGGGAGACTTGAGTTTCCTACCCATCAACAATTCAGCTGGGGTAAAATTAGTTGAGGGGTTGGGAGTGATATGCTGAACACTGAGAAGTTTTTCAACTCTCTCAGTGATATCCCCTGGACCCAATTGCTGACGTTTTTCCTTGGTAAATCGTACCATACGTTCAGCCCGGCCGTTAGCCGAAGGATGCCCAGGGGCTGTCAGGGCATGTCTGATACCCTGTTGTGCTAGATATGATTCAAAAGGTTGGATGTAAATTGAGGGCCATTGTCAGAAACAAGCACATCAGGTAACCCGTGAGTTACAAAAGCTTTTAAGCTGTTTGATGACAGCTTCAGTTGTGCTGGATGCCATAGGGATAACCTCTAGCCATTTGGAATATGCATCAACTATAATAAGGAAAGTGGGCCCTCTGGTAGGGCCAGCAAAATCAATGTGAATCCTGGACCATGGGCCCCTAGGACATTCCCATTCCTGTGTGGGGGCGAGAGGTGAGGCAGGCCTGACTACCTGACATTTGGGACAAGATGCAACCCAGTTTTCAACCATTTTGTCAATACCTGGCCACCATACATAACTCCTGGCCAATCCCTTCATTCTGACAATTCCCGGATGACCCTCATGTAACATTTCCAAACTCTTTTGCAGTTTTGTAGGAATAACCACCCTGTTACCCCACAAAATACATCCTCTTAATACAGATAATTCAGTTTGCCTGGATTTAAAAGGTTGGGCGAGTTGAGGTAGATCTTGAAGTGGCCAACCTTTCTTAATCAAGCCTATGACAGGAGCCAATACAGTGTCTTTGGCAGTCTTTCTGGCAATTTGAGCAGCATGTACTGGAAGCTTGGCAACAGTTTCTAGAAAAAAGGTGTGAGTCTCAGGAACAGGGTCCTCAACCTGTGAAGGAAGTGGGCAGCGACTCAAAGCATCTGCATGCCCAATGTCTTTACCAGGTCTGTGGATGAGTTTGTATGAATAAGCAGCAAGAAATTCAGTCCATCTCAGCATTCTTGGTGACAGGATCGTGGGCGTTGGTTCGTCCCCTGCCACAATGCCTAAAAGAGGTTTGTGATCTGTGACAACAGTAAATGTTCTCCCATATAAATAGTCAAGGAATTTTTTGACAGCTGCTACAATCGCCAAGGCTTTCTTGTCCAGTTGGCTGCTTTAGTCAAGGTGCGAGAGTAAAATGCAATAGGAGCTTCCCTCCCACTGGGAAGCCTGTGGCTCACCCCCAAAGCATGTGGCTCAACCCCCCCCCCACTCCAAAAGGGAGGCATCACAAGTCAGAACAACAGGAAAGTTCTCAGAGAACTGTATCAGCACAGCATCAGATGTGATTAGTCTCTTGATATTGTTAAATGCAGCTTGTTCCTTCCTCCCCCAGACCCAAGCAGATTTTTTGTCCAGCAACCTATGTAGGGGTTCTGCAATGGTTGCCTTCTGAGGTAGAAACATATGATAGAAGTTAATGAGTCCCAAGAATGCTTGCAAATCTGTTTTGCATTTTGGCCTGGGAGCTTCTTTGATTGCCTGAACCTTTGCCTCTGTGGGGTGGATGCCATGTTTATCAATCATGTAACCCAAGAATTCCACTTTATCTGTTCTAAGTGTGCATTTTTCTTCTTTGACTTTAACCCCGCTTTTTGAATCTAGTTAAGACTTCCCTGAGTCTCTCGTGTAATTGAGTGTCATTTTCAGCAGAAATTAAAACATCATCAAAATAGGGCACCACCCTGGCAACCCTTGTAACATTCTTTCCATAAGGCTTTGGAAGATGCCTGGTGCCAGCTTACTCCAAATTGCAATCTTTTGCATTTGAAGCACCTCTATGGGTCACAATGGTTTGGGCTTCAGCAGTGGCATCATCAACTGTTAATTGTTGATATGCCTGTGCCAGGTCCAACTTGGCAAAAACTGTGCCCCCTCCAAGAGAGTGTAATAAATGATGCACTACTGGAACTGGATATGTGCTCTGTTGTAGCGCATGGTTCAATGTCCCCTTGTAGTCTCCGCAGATTCTCACAGACCCATCAGCCTTGACTGGTGTGACTATGGGTGTCTCCCACCTGGAGTGATCAGTGGCTCTAAACCCCTTGGGCTATTAGTTTATCTAATTGTGCATCAATTTTTTCCTTTAAGGCAAATGGGATCCTTCTGGGTTTTAAATGGATTGGTTGTACCTTGGGATCTAGGTTAAATGTGATGGGGGTCCCCAAGTACTTGCCTAATCCATCTCTGAAGACCTCTGGAAACTCAGACTTCAAGGCCTCTTCCCACTCAGTGTTGCTCACATGATTGATGCCAGTCACCTCGATGCCCAACGGGTTGAACCACTCAAGGCCCAGCAGACTTGGGTGGTCCTTGTCCACGATGGTCAGTGGTAGGTGTTTGGTGTGGCCCTTGAATTTCACGTTGAATTCTCTTGTTCCAACTACTGGAATCTTGTTCCCTTGGTAGTCTTTAAGAGTCAATGCTTGCTTCTTGAAATGCTTCTTCTGGATGTTGGGAAGAAGTCTGTGAATAGTGTCCCATGACACCATAGATAGGTATGAGCCTGAGTCCACTTCCATTTGGCAAGGCCTTCCTTCAATAAGTACCTTGACATGCACTTTTCTGCTTCTTAAAGGTGATGAATGACCAATAGTTACTGTTTGATGAGTTTCATTCTTCCCATTTGCTTCTGTGCTGAGATTGTTGGGCCTGAATTCTTTGTCTTTGCTTGTAGCAAACTTTCTTCTGTTGGGTGGAGTTCTGGATGATTTGCAGACTCTTGCTAGGTGTCCTCTTTTATCACAATGGAGGCAAATGGTGTCTAAAAACTTGCATTCAGTGTGGGGGTGGCTTCCCCCACAACCTCTGCAGTAGAAATCTTGCCTCTTTCTTCCCAGGTCTTTCTTTTTCCGCTCCATTCTGAGTCTATAAATTCCTTCCTCCACCTCACTACAGTCTGACTCAGAATCTATTTGCTCACAATGAGTTGTTGTGGACTTTTCCACATCAGGATGGCTTGTGGCCTTGTTGATTTTCTTCATGGCTGCTGCTGAGGACTTGGTAGCTTCTGCTGAAGAGGCCTCTTCTATTGCTTCCTTCAGCGTGATCTTAGGTCTTAGTAATAACTTGCTCTGAAGCACCTTGTCTTTAAGGCCCAGAACAAATCGATCATGCATGGCCTCTTCTAAATTGTTAAATTCGCATGCACCCCCAATGTCTCTTAACCTTGCCACGAAGTCGTTTATGTTTTCGCTTTCCCCTTGATCGCGACGGTAAAACTCGTGTCTCTTAATGAGGCACGATACTTGTGGGGCGTAATGGGCTCTTAACAGTTTTTCTAAGTCAGGCCAGTCCATTACCTTCACGTCTGCAGCTCCCACCAATGCCTTCGCCATCTTGAAAACTGCTGGACCGCAGTGCATGAGAAAGACCGCCCTCTTCCGCTTCTCTGAAATGTCGACAAGATCATTTCCCTCCAGATACATTTGGAAACGATCTGCATACGACTCCCAGTCTTCTGCCATCGGATCGAACGGGGCTGGGGGAGTGTTCAGTGCAGCCATCTCGCTCTCCTTCTGTTCCGCGTTGCCGTCTTCTTCAAGGGAATCCCATCCTCGTCACCAGTGTTAAATTTGCATGAAGAGACAGATGTGGAGTGCTTCAAGCTCTTAGTTTATTAGTGACTACAGCTCAGAACGGACCCAATTTGGCTGGGCTGCGGCTGCTACTTATAGCCAGCAGCCGCAGTTGCCAGCCAATCAGAGTGCAGGGTTTTCCCGCACTTTTTAAACCAATCATTTCCAACATTTTACAAGAACAGTTCAAACTAAACCAATGACTTCAAACCTACATACATAACAAGATGCTTGGCAACTGGTTCATATTTATGACCGTTGCTATGTCCCATGATCATGCCATCACTTTTTGAGATTTTCTGACAAGCAAAGTTAATGCAGAAGTCAGATTCACTTAACAACTGGGTTAATAACTTATCAATTGCAGTGATTCTGTTAACAGCTGAGGCAAGAAAGGTCGTAAAATGGGGCAAAATTCATTTGACAAATGTATCCCTTATTTTGGGCTCTATTGTGGTCATAAGTTGAGGACAAACAAAATGTACACATTCAGAGAGAATTCTTCATGTCAGTTTTTATATCTCCATCCTTTGTTTTTGAAAGCCCAGAAAAAGCATATACAAGGCTGAACTATTTTAAGCATTTTGTTTGTTTTGATTTTGCACATGTGAAACAAATCCAAGGCACTCTGCTTCCTGAAACAAATAAGAACTCTCCTTCCCTAATTCCATACACAGAAATGTCCCCTGTAAGCCCTTGAGGGCGTGGAAATATTTAGGAAGCAACATCTATGCCTAATGGTAGAACAAACCCTAAACATTTCAGGGGGAAATTGATGTGGGAAGTTAGAAGCCAAATTAACTCTTCCTTGCAAAAGCTCTGATCTCTAAATTTAGACTCTCCAACAAAAATAAATGAAGCAATAGCAGGATGGAAAGCTATGCAAACCTATGCATACACATCCAGTGAAAAAAGAACTGTAGCTACTCCCCAAGCTGGTTTTGCTGCTCTTAAACAAAAAAGTCAAACTTATTCTTCTTTACAGTGTTGTTGATTCTGTTCTTCGCAGTGAAGGTTCAGAAAGACCACAGTGATCTTGTTTTTAGAGTGGATTGAAATATGACATCAAAGGGGAAAATGAAATAGTTTATTTGCTTCAATTCACTACTGCTGCATATTGTGGCTACTTTTGCAAAGTAGTATCAAATGCATGCCTGAATATGGGGCTGGACACACTTTGAAAATGATCTGGAAACAATGGTTCAGACTACACAAGCACAAATACTTTCTTTTTTAATTAAAGCAACCTGACTTTTTTGAGGGGGGTATGTATTCCTGTAGTGATGGATTGCCCTGTACTTAGGCAGAGACCCCTATACCCCTACCCCATCCAAAACACTTCTTCAAAATAATTTTCAAACATGAACAGTCCTATATACTTTGGCCACCGGATGTTGTGTACCCAACATAGAAAAAGTTGTCAAGCTTTCAAACATTGTAGACAAAAATACTCAATGCTGTACTGAGGGCATCAAAGAATAAACTCTTACTACTAATACAACTTCTTCCTAACAAGCTGAAATTATTCCTTGACTGCTCCAGGACAGCCAGCTGGTGTAGTGCAAAGGAAGACTCAGCTTGTAATCCATCTTCAGCCATGGATGTTTTGACTTTGGGCCAATCATTTTCTCTGCCCAATCTACTTCATATTTAAGGAAAAAAATACAGGAGAATGAAGTGTCTTAAATTCCCAATGAAAGATCAGATACAAATCTAGCAAATTGACACAATGAATAATAATATTGTATATTGAACATCATAAAGAGACAGGACATTTGTTTCTTAATATGCTTACAGTAGCACAGTGATGGCTAACCTTTTCCACATTGCGTGCCAAAAGTGCGCGCGTGCCTGCACCCATGATGCAATGCGTGTGTAATTCCCCCGCCCCTGCACATGCATGCACAACCCTCTGTATGCGCACCACATTGCTCTGCACATGCATGCATTAACCCCCACACACCACATGCCTCTGCACATGCTTGTGTGCCCCCCGCACTGCACGCCTCTGCACATGTGCATGCAACCCCCACACACTGCATGCTTCATGCTGCATACGCAACAGATACCAGACAATCAGCCAGCTGGTGGAGGGGTGCACATGCATGTACAGTGGGGCACTCATGTGCCGGCAGAAGTGGCTCTGTGTGCCACTTAAAGCACGCGTGCCATAGGTTTGCCATCATGGCAATAGCAGGTATGTGTAAAAGAGAGAGTGCAACTGGAGAGATGATTTTAACTGTTCTTTGCTGTTTTCCCCTTAACCGTTTCAGAATAAGAATTTCCATTTGTGAGAAAAAAACACTGTACCCCTTTACAATACCTGATAAGACCACACTTGGAGTACTTCAACCAGTTTTGGTTGCTACAATATAAAAACGATGTTGAGACTCCAGAAAGAATGAAGAGAAGAGCAACAAAGATGATTAGAAGATTGGAGGCTAAAACATATGAAGAACTGAGTATGTCTAGTTCAATGAAAATAAAGACTAGGGAGACATGATAGCAGTGTTCCAATATCTCAGGGGCTGCCACAAAGAAGTGGGAATCAAGCTGTTCTCCAAAGCATCTGAAGCCAGAACAAGAAGCAAAGAATGGAGAGTAATCAGGAGAGAACCAACTCAGAACTAAGGAAAAATTTCCTGACAGCTAGAACAATTAATCAGTGGAACAGCTTACTTCCAGAAGTTGTGGCTGATCCATCACTGGAGATGTTTAAGAAGAGATTGGACAACCATTTGTCTGAAATGTGTATAGGCTTTCCTGCTTGAGTAGGGGGTTGGACTAGAAGACTTCCAAGGTCCCTTCCAACTCTATTATTCTGGTATTCTGTTAAACACAAATTTAATTCCCTCCCAATTCCACCAGTCACTTCATATGTTGAACAATACCATGCTATTCCCACAGCTACTATTTGTGTTAAGTTTGCATGAAGAGACAGATGCAGAGTGCTTCAAACTCTTTGTTTATTAGTGACTACAGCTCAGAACGAACCCAACTTTGGCTGGGCTGCGGCTGCTACTTATAGCCAGCAGCGGTTGCCAGCCAATCAGAGTGCAGGGTTTTCCACTTTTAAACCAATCATTTCTTACATTTTACAAGAACAGTTCAAACTAAACCAATGACTTTAAACCTGCATACATAACAATTTGTGTTAATTTGTTCAGTGTGGGTGATTCTGTTTATGCTAAGAACCTTATGGGTGAACCTTCATGGATTCCTGCTGAAATAACTCAAATCACAGGCCCACGTTCTTACAGGGTACAAACAGAGGATGGAGTCCTCTGGAGCAGGCACATTGATCAGCTTAGATCCAAATTACCTCAGGAACATCGCAATTGTTCCTCTCTAGTTCCCATACCTAATGCCTTTTCTAGGGGAGGGGGAACATGAGGATAATCAGCAAGCAAGAATCAACCCCATGTGTAACGAGCCATTATGACAGGAACCATCCCCAAACCTGTCACAATGCCAAAATCCATCCTTACAAGTGGAAGATTGCACATTACTACCTGACTTGGGTGCTGACATTGGGTTGGAGATGGGTTGGGAGGAGAGACCAGATTGTAACAATCAAACAGGGTCTTCTTTCACTGGAAGCCCGAGTAGGGAAATGTCAACAGACACATTTCCTCTCTCACTGGGTGAGAACATTAAAACTTCTGAACCACGAAGGTCTCAACGTACATGTAAGAGCCCCACCTATTTAAAAGAATACATTAGATAGGTTGGGGTTTGAGTATGGACTGAACCTAGTGGGGAGGGGTGTTATGTATGCAGGTTTGAATGTCATTGGTTTAGTTTGAACTGTTCTTGTAAAATGTCAGAAATGATTGGTTTAAAAAGTGAGGGAAAACCCTGCACTCTGATTGGCTGGCAACTGCGGCTGCTGGCTATAAGTAGCAGCCGCAGCCCAGCCAAATCGGGTCTGTTATGAGCTGTAGTCACTAATAAACTCTTCACTGAAGCACTCCGTGTCTGACTCTTCATGCAAACTTAACAATTTGCATCCCTTTGAAAAATCTGAAAGTGCATCATATGTAGATGTGGTTTCTGTTATATATAGCTGAATAGCTCCAGAGTTTTAGGTGATCAGGAAAGCAGTTTAAGAGTGAAGCAAGTAAAAACTTGCATAGATAACTTTGGTATGAATGCAATGAAGTGTAAAAAATAGTAACCACAACAAATGCCCTTAAAGGAGGTGGTAAATTTGAATATAGCCAGAAGCAAATAATCAGTTTGAAGATTCCACATTGAGATCTCACTGATCCTCTTTCACCCAGGAGATCAGACAGACAACTTTGGATACAACAGAATTTAGGACATTGTAAAGCAAATTATAGAAAAATCATTGCTTCCAGTGCAATGAATTTCTTAACATTTTAAAAAGCCTTTTGGGTAATAATGTAGTTGGGATTACTTCAAGTTGAAGTTGGCAGAAACAATGAGTAGATTCCTTAAAGGACTATAGATCAGCACAAAAGAACAAAGAAACGGTCTCCTAAATGCTCTGCCAAATAATACTGAAACATTTGCTTTAAATTTCAAGTAACTGTCAGTTGGCATATAGGCTAATTGTATCTTTTATTGCCTAAAATGAAATCCAAAAGTCAAATGATTTGCCCATATAAGCCTAGTACCCCTTTCTGGTTGGGTAATCTATTCTACACAGCCTTAAGCATGAAATGCCAGGAATTAACTTATCTGTATGCAAAGCATGTTACTACAATGGAATGCGTGCATATATCTCTTTTACTGCATACTTTATTCAAATCATGGGAATAAATGTTTTCCAAAACAAGCATATTAATGAGATTAATTCTGTAATGAACTTCAGTCAATGCACTGAATTAACAGCTTGTTTACCCATTACAAATGCAGTGGGCATCCATTGTGCTATAGGATCTACTGTATAGTGCATTATTGATGTACTGCTTGCAGCCAACAGACAGCATGAGACCCTTGGTTAGAAAGGGTGTAGCCCATAAAGCTTCCAGGATCCTCATCCACTTCCTCCATGGGCCAACTGATCAGCCAGCTAGCAGGAAATGGATTGTTGGTTTCCTGTTTTCATTATTAGAAGGAAATGAATCAATCTGGTCCCTTCAGACCACTTCATCACCTGTTAACATCAGCCAGAAACAAGCAATGCACAGTGCACCACTCTTACCAATCTTTCTATTTTTCCTTTTTTGTTTTGTTTGTTTTTTTGGATTATGTTTATGCTGCTATCCTGCAGATATGCTTCTATGGATTATTATGCATCTTCAGAATTAATCAGGAAAAAAATCTAATCTCTACTGTGTTATCTAGGATATCTTTTTACTGCTGCTGCTGAAAATACATTTGAAAAGAGCACAACAGACAAAACAGTAAAAGAAAAAAAGGGGTAGGAGGCTGTATGACTTGTAAATTTGGGCAGGGGGAGAGGAAGCAAACAAGCAGACATTCAACTAAGTATTTTCTCCATATGATTCCATAAAAAAGAATCTGACAAATTAGCTCTACTTTGTCATCAAAGGTTTCCTTCTTTTCTAAATTTGGTAGCAGCATATGAATTTGAATCTACATTAACCCGCTTTTCTATTAATCTAGCTGCTGAAATAAATTGTGCCCTTTTTGAAGAGGCTAGGCTTCCTTTTTATGCTTATGAATGTGACTTTTCTTTAAAAAAAATGATATCCACGTGACAGTTCCATTGAACAATCAGCTTGTTATAGAGTTTACTGCAGCAGTATGAACAAGATCTGAAGCTGGAACTGAGTGATTAATTTCATATGCCAGAGGAATTAGCTTGCAATACATATAATAAAGGGCAAACTACAGCTGCAAAGATGCCATGCTGCTTTACTGGTTTTTCCATGTATTACTTTGTCAACTGGCATTTTATAATAAAGGCAGAGAAAATACATTTACATTAACCATCTCAAAAAGCTTTGCATGAATTCTTACATCATTTTTATGTCACTCTTAAAAAAATATTTTTCTGTTCTTTATGGTCTTAGATTTTTCACGGTAGCTGGGAGGGAAAAAAGAGACAAATTATATATGAGTTAGAACAGACTATGTTGATGAATATGAGCTGCACAGACACTTCAATAGACATATATCAAATAGATATAATTATTATTGAGAAGGGCCTATTTGTTGTTTTTACAGATGCATTTGATAAATAAGTCCACTAATACAAGTAGCAACTTGGCTTTGTTCAAATCCAACATTTACAAATTGTGGAGCCAGGCAACTGACTTCCTTTGTAACTGCCCATAAATCTGTTTGGAATTCTCTGAAACACCATCAAGAGAACCTGACTCAAGAATTAAGATGTATGAAACTACTTTTGAAAATGATTGCTGTATTCTCCCACCCTAACATATATCACAAATTGGAGCGCACTGTGAAATACTGTATGCTCAATTATATGCTTCATTTATGAAATTTATTCTAGCGTGACTTTTCTAAAATAGAAGGTACTCAAAGCAATTTGCAACTATATTTATGCATTAACGTTGTTTTCCCTACATTTAATAATTAATCTAGTTCTTCCATCCATCATCTGTCTGTACCAAAAACATTTGAGGATAAAAGGGCTGAGATTTCTGAGGGATCGAGGTCTGGATTTGTTTTCTTAAAAGTAAAATGCTTAATTTAGATATTTATTTGTATTGTTACTTTCATCTCAAGTGCTGGGAAACAAGTGCAATCAGTTTTCTGCATTTGTGCAGAGAGGGCCTTGAGACTGCAGATATCTTACCCATCTAGGATTTAGATGCTGCATGTTCATAAAAGTGATGTAGATTCCTAGAGATTTATACTAGACTGGCACATCTAATTGCAAACTGACTTTTGCAGATGAGCTATTTCATTGGATGTCAGGAAACATGCTACTGAAAAATTCAAGTTTGCTCCAAGACAAATCTGACAGAATTCTTCTACATTCTTACTCCATCTCATCACTGTTCACAATGAAATCATGATCCATATTTTAGGGAATTAGAATATTTTTCCTTTTTTATATTCAGTATTCCTCCAATTCCTTCCAATCCTCACACAATGATTAGAATGAATGTTAGAAGTGTTGAAAAAATCTATATACTACTACTAAAACTCTTGTTCTGTTTATTTGTTTCTACCCTCTGTTTCTACTCTCATGTTAGCCCAAACATTTTGAATCAAGATATTTAAAACTTAAAAGTATGTGTGTGTGTATGCACACACACATACACACACACACACATATCTATAAAACGTAGAACTGTTCTAGATAACTTTTTGTTAAATTCCATTCTTATAATTTGGTCTTTCCCATTTATAGAGATTTTTACACTTTATATTTTTTTTATTTATCATTAAAGATTATATCATCAAAATCCAATAAATGCAGATGGAGAAGCACAATATAGTTAGATAAAAGCAAAGAGGTGGAGGACAGTTAAGGAAATTAATAAAATTACAGATTTTGTGGACAGAAATAAACCAGCTATCAGATATTTCCAGGATGAAACCAAATCCTGCAGTTTTGTAACTGCAGTTTTGTCGCTGCAATAACAATCTTACAGAATCTGGTGATCTTCCTGAATATTTCTGTTCAGCTGTTATTTAACAAAAACAAAGCATTCTTCACATCAGATCAGCCCATCTGGGAAGTCTTTAATAGTACTATTAATTCAGAATGCCATGCTTGATAAAAAGAACAGCACAATAGATTGTGTAAAACTGTCTCGATTGCTCCGTCTGTTGTGGCCATGTATGGTTGAACCTTCTCTTCAGGACTATTAATGGCAAGGCATTGAGCCTGGCTAATGAAAACACTCTTCTGTATGGGACAAAAAGGCTATTATAAAAGTAATTAAGTAAGGAGAAAGGTTTACCACTGAAGACATAGTTATAGTAGTAAGGGTCTTTGCTTCTATCTCTAGAATTCCAGGCAAAGAATGCACTATTTAATCTCCAAAATTAAAAAAATTTAGGGCCCTGATCTTGTCAAAAATATTATGACAGGCCATAATAATTCAGGTACAAGATTGTGGTTTTCTTCACAAAAAAAGTAAAGCTATATGGATCAAAGAATCATCTTAAACGTAATGGGGCAAAATATTTGCAAATATTGAATTAAGGCACTGGAAGGTCTATATGCTTGAATTGTTTTCATCTTTTGTTTCTCTCTTTGAAAAATGAATAATAGGAATAAAACTTCTAAATATTTAAAGTCTTTGACTTTGCTCAAGTAGGCATTTATTTTCAGTTATGAAGGGAAATATAAATGACTGAATTATAAATGAAAGGTACACTGTGAGTTTTGAAATGAAAAGATAAGATATACATTTATAAATGTATAATGCAAAAAACACTTGTCCTGCAAAGTGAAGCTAGGGATTTCCTACCAAGCCCACATTTGACAGCAAATCCTATTTTACACATTTTGCAGAAAATGGGATTTGCTTTGCCTTCATCTGAAGTATATGCTAAGCTATACATCTTGCTTGCTGCCATAAAATTAGACAATGGGGCACAGAGTTCCTTGTATGATAATGTGAAGTATATAGCTGCCTTTGGTCTTAGCATTACATTACACCAGTCAAATGTATCAATGGTATATTCTAATTAAGTCTGCTATTGGTAGGCTGCCAACTATATCCTTGGTATCCCTTATGTAGCATCCTCAGAAGGCTAAAAGAAGTGTTTGACTTCAAGCACTGGAAAATGGTTACAGTAGTAATTAGAGATTGTCTTGCAGGCTCACTTTCCAACTTCTGTTCTTAGTCTTGGCAGGATGAGGTGTTGATGGCAGGTGCTGGATTTGCTATAAATGGACAATTTATAAACAGAGCTGACAACTGGGAAAACAGTGGATGTGTGTGTTGGGGAGGAAGGGGGAGCATAATACTAGCATTTCAGACACTGATATTTGATTTCATATCAAATAGCCTTCAGCACGGAATATTGGGCTACTGTTCTGAAAGGGAACATTTGGCTTAGATCTAAATAAATTCTGCTCAGATTATAGCACTGTTAGAGTTAGAGATTTTCAACAGGCCATTAATGTTATTTAAGTTCACATGGCTGGCTTTCCTTCTCATGCTTTTTTATGGCTTCATTGAGTTAATAGTCATCTCAAACAGAACAGTTTTTGCAAGATCGCAGCACTCAAATATCATTTTGAGCTGACAGTTTCCTGTATAATTGGATTTGTTGCAAACTTTCTCCATCAGTTGGTAGCTTTCATTGGAGAAGTTGCCTTGCATTCAAAGGTATTTGAAAATGATGTCATCAAGTATTAAGTTTCAAGAGTCAAATTCAGAGAAGAGTCAAATTTTGTACAACAGATACTTTTGAATTCAAGGGGCAGCTATATAGGCAGACAGAAAGCAAACCTCACTGCATCAGTAGGACAAACAGTAATATATTTGCTTTGTTTTGAATCAAAAAGCTTCTGAAACAGAATTGTTTTTATCTGGGTATCATTTCTCTCTTCATAATTTCTATTAGTCTTGAAAGATGACAAATAGAGCGATAATATTGATTCCTGATTCCAAATGTTAATGTAATATAAAATGTGATTTGCACAGAATCATAACATTATCTGTTGAACCATATTTTGGACTTCCTGCAAAGTGAAAAAAATTGAGGGAAGAAAATATTTTGATTTAGTGTAGTTAAAAAAAGAGTTATTCACATTTCTAAATTGCTATTTTATTTAAGGCACCAGATTTTTTTCTCTCCAATGAAATGTTTTATTTTAAAAGTTTGATAACATTTTAAAGAAGAATTCTGCATTTTCCTGTTCATTTATCCATTTGTTTTTTAAAAAACTGGGATACCCAACAGCCATCTCAAAAACTAGTTCAACAAGAGAACTAGAAGAGCATAGAATGGAAGAAATATACACAGCAGAATTGTTTCTCTCATGCCTAAAATGATTTATTGGTATCTCAGCTACTGATAAAAATCCTATCAAGTTCTCAATATTTGTAATTTATACTTCTTAGACAGGAGGAACATTTGAAGTTAGGATGTTATGGGCATTACCTCAACATCACTGTGAGGGAGATGATTTGTACATTCCCCAAATGATAGACTGCTGAGATTTTCCCATTACTCTGGGGATGTTGTCCAGAATACTCCCTTCCACTTCAGCTCATACTTCTCATTTTAACTGAGCAAGACAGCACATTTGCAAACAATTCACTCATTTTTAGCCACCTTCCTTTTCTATTTTCTAAGAACGCCCACAGGATTTTTGTAGTATGTTTATTTCCTATATCATGTTTTAAATTAAAAGAATCTAGAAAACTAAAATGAAAGCAGCAGTGGCCAGAACCTAGCAGACATCAAGGAAAGCATTCTTAGATATTGTTGTACTCCTCATAGTAAAATTCCCTATATCTGACATAGAGTAATAGAGAAGGAAAGCAAAGAGGAAGATAAGGGATAGTAAACAGTCCCTGGGTTCTGCCTTTGATGTTCTAAAGCTGGAAGCACAACTATCTATTGAATTTTATGACTAAGCATTGATTCAAATAGTGCAGCCTTATCATATTTCTTCAAAAAGCAGGTCTCCATGAGTTCAACTGGATTCACATTCAAGCAAATGTGATTGAGTTGTTCTTATTAAATAGTAACAAGAACTTTTCATTCTAATTTATGGTAGATCAGATCCCACAATCCAAAAGGACATCTAAAAGAGTAATACTTCAAATTTCCTAGAATTGATCAGAAGAGCAAATAATATATTAAGGAGAGAGAGAGATACGTCTAGAAAGGCTGTCATGATATTAAAACCACATTGGGCAAATTGAAATCATTTTCCTCCTGAACTGTATTCTTTAAAATATATTTATGTTAGATTGAAAACATTTATAATGTAACAGCTGTGCCTCCACAGGGTATGTTATGCTTAAAATCCAGCTGAAAAAGTTTTGTGAAAAACACAAGCTTTGCTCACTATTTTTCCTATATTTTTCTTTTCTATTAATCCATGTGATTATTTTATTTATCTTCCATTCTTAATCATATTAAGCTTTTGAAGATACTGTAAACCTCAGTGACATTTTCTTGATTTCCTTCAGGGATTTACTGAGAAGGGTCTTTTTTTTGTCTATGGAGAAAACCTGGCATGTCTTTTCTACTGATCAAACCAAAAACAGAGTTGATGATTTTTGTTTTGTTTTTTACAGAAGGAATTCCTCTGCACTTTGCTTTATTGAAACATCCAGAAGAAGTAACTCCAGTGAATCTACAAGAATTATAACATATATGGGCAGGTCAAGGTCATGGAGCCACTTAACCATCCAAAAATAAACAAATAATCCTATGTGCTATAGATTCTTCAACTATTTTCTATCTTTGCATAAGTGAAACAAAGAGCAATGCAGATGTAGCCTTATCTTTTGCATTACTGGGACATGGGAATGTTTCAAAAATAAGAATTTGACTAACAAATTGTAGTTGGGGTGACTTAAAATAGCTCTACAGAGGTCCTGTAGTTTGATATTCAAACCCTTGATAGTCTTTTCTGAGAAAAATCTGCAGCTAATCAGCCCTGTTATATTATTTATTTCAATATCTGAGTTCAAGAATATCCCCATAATTCCTTTTATGAGGAATACTCATGAAATATTCAATTCTATATAGGTCTAATTAGAAAGCAATCCCTCAGAATTCAGTGGGAATTACATTTGCAGCCATGGAATAGAACCTCTGAAACTTCAACTGGTTTTCTTTAGATTTATTCCTGAATAAATGGGTAGTGAATACACTTACCCAGGAGTAAGATTCATTCTGCATAATAGGTTTTATTTATGGGTAAGCACATGTATCGTGACATTGTTAATGTGTCCCTTTCATCTGTGGATTTTATGCATGCAAGAGGTTTTTGTGCAGTCCTGCTTAGAACTCTACTGGGAGAGAATCCACTAAGCTGTCATTGATGAAATGACTGTGACATTTTTGAGTGGAAGACAGCTAGGTATATATAATTAAAAGGGCTGGTGAAGTGGTCTTTTCATATTAGCATGGATCAAATGGAAAATGGCACATGGAAACGAAGGCATGTCAACACCCATGAGCTCAGTGTATTAACTCAAGGTTAGATTTCAGTACACAGATTACTGCCAAAAATGGGAGTCAACGATTAATATGGCATTGTTTTATCTGACAGATGTGAATACATCTCTATGTACTTCAAAGATGAATTTACAACAGTAATCTAAGGACTTGTTCACATACAGTAAAGCCTAAACTTTAGAGACTCCCATTCAAATGAAAATACAAGAATCAGAATTTTGATTTTGCTCCCCAAATAAGAGACTATGTCTGCTTAATGGGAAGAAAGTCTGGACAATGATGGTTTCTGAAGATTTTTTTTTCATGAACCAGACTGCATTTTATACTGCTAATGGCATGAGATGTGTAGGTATTTTTGTAAACATTTTATTTAGTCTACCATGCTTTCCAAAGGTAGTTAAAGGCTCCTGTGAGGTGGTTAGAGTGAAGCTGGAATGAAAAACTTCAGCTCAGCTTTTGACAAATAGCTGTATAGCTACTGCTCTAAGCATCTGTCCAAATTCACCTCCTCCATCTACACAGTCCAAAACTAAGTGGGGAGAGTGATTGATGGGTGTTTTTTTTCCTCCTGGAAGACTATCTACCCATCATGGTATTGCAGAGAGCATCACTTGCAAGCTTGTTGCTAAGCAAAATGGAGATTTTGGGGGAATGGGGAAAGAACAGATTATGCTGCTACATTTGTGTGTAATCTCACAGACTGGAGAAAACTATATTAAACTTGTTGTCTGGATGTGTTCTTTGGAAGCAGCTGGAGGGGATGTGCATGCATAGGATGGTGAGAATAAAGACACTTCGATGATAAATTAGCAACCACATTTTATGGCTTGCTCCCAATTAGTTTGTTCCCTCCAAATCTGAAATCACTAGATATAAAATATAGACTGTAAAGAGCAGGAAAAAGGTGATTGGGCAACTTGTCCCAACAAATATATACAGTACATACAGATTTTGATTAATTCTTTAGCTCCAAAGCCATATTTATTGGTTCTCATATAGTTATCCATATAAAACAAATTAAACACTTAGTTTACCTTAGTATTTTTAACTCTGTTTGAAAGTGAATTTTCCAAGATTTTGGCAGAGGCTTTTCCTAGCTCCCTTTGGAGATAATGTCTGAGATAATTAGCTAGATAAATAGAAATTACATGTACATATTTTATTATCATGGACCTGAAATTGGAAGCTTATTGACTGAAAATTCACAAATCAGATAACATGAAGAATGTTTCATACAAGAAATATTTTTTGTCCAAATTCACAAAGACATTTCTCTAAGAACCATAGAGTTGTTCTTCATTAAAGGGATACTATTCAAACCTTTTCTACTTCTCCTAGGCAAATTGCACAGTAGAAATCATTATTCAATAATCAGTAGAAAGGGCTAGAAAATCATTCTGGCCTCGTGTTTTCCTCCCTAGAATTCTAGTCAATATATTTAATAACTGTTTTAAGAAGAGAGGTAATATATTCCTTCTGAGGATTTTGTACCACACAGGCAAAATACACCAATTACTGCTTGGAATTCCCTGAGGGAGCCTAAGATACTTATTCAAGATAATAGCCTATAGATTAGACACAGTTAATAAGACAATTTAATTAGAGGTTACCTTAGGCAGATTATATATTTCAGTTTCATATAAATATATATTTACATACAGTTGTTCTCCTCCTTTAAATACACACACATAAATGCAATCTTTGCACTTAAGCTTCCATTCAGTTTGGCCATGCTGAGAAGTCAAAAACAAAATTCTAGCAGGCAATGGCTGACCACTTCTGTAATGCTGTAAAATCATGAAATGTTGACTTCAAGCACACAAGTCATTCTCGTTCACGTTCAGATCATGGACATAAAATGTGAACACATTTATATTAAATTCCTACCAAATTTCTGTATGGTGATTACATGTCTTTAGCACACTAGCACTGATGATGTTACCTAGTCTGGATAATGAAACATCTGCAAGAAAATAAGCAAGCTCACAGAGCACCAAGGACCCCCTATCTATTGTAATTTTCTTGAACCACCTTAGTCTTTTCATATCAGCTATCAATGAAACAAAAGTCCACTTTGTTGAAATAAACTATATGACAAAATACACATCTACGTTAAGCAACTCCCTGTGCTTCACAAATCACTTCTTGAAAATAGCCTGCAGATAGAACTATAGCAGCCAGTCAAATGCAAAAGGGTCATGTGAATTTGCCCCCAAAGCCTATAATTTCTGATAGATACAATGTTTGGAAAGAAAAGCACACATTCCTTCCTATGAAGGATGAGCATGACATTTCTTCTTTCATTCCCATAACTCTTATCTCTACCTGAAAGTGGGAAAAATGCAACTCATAGTAGCACTGCCAAGCATGTTATCTTTGGCACCACCAATTTGGCAACCATCTTTGAAGATAATCACAGAGTTTTGTAACTCCCTGACCCCTCCCTGGATCTTCTGTGCAAAAGGGATTTAAATTAAACCTCAATCTTCTTCTTCATTTTTTTTCCACAGAAGAATTACTGTAGTTCAAAATTCCAGATGTGATAAATGACTGCTATTACTTAGAAAAACAAGGCCTAAAATAAGCTAATAGGAAAGTACCTCAATTTAACCTTGAGGCTTGGTGCAAGGTATAGGATTATTGAATCACATAACAGCCCTGAAACATGGTTGGAAGGGAACAGAAACTGTGGATTAACATTGTTACCTTGCCATTTTGCTATCAAAATCATGCATGACAATGTAAGCTGTTCAGGCCAAAATCAGGACATAGTAGAACTTTATTACCTGGACCCTCCGGCTGCCGGTTTTCTGGACATCACTGGGCTTTTATAATTCTAACATTTGGACAGTTGTTCCATCATTTGACCACCCCCCTCTATGTTGTATCTTTATGCTACATCTCCATAAGATCCAGACTTATTCTTCGGCGGACTTGCAGGCCTGGAGGGAGTCCCCTCTCTCTTGGGTCTGGCCCGCTGGACTTTCGACGGCCCATCTCAAGGATGGGTTATGGAACCTGGAGGGGTAGCATGGCAGGGGGGGTTGGGGTCCTGGGAGGGGTAGCAAGAGGGTTCCCGGGGCTTCTTTGATTAGGTTTCTAGATCGTTTTTTAAGAGGGCTAGGGAAGGAGGTGGGTTGTGAGGATGGGACTCACAAGTCCAGTGCATGATTGTGATGGGGGTGTGGGGGGGCGGTGGGGCCCCGGAGGTGAGAGTGGGAGCGACAATTTCCAGGGTGGTTGGGCTGGCAGGGGACGACGAGGCATGGGGCCACATCATGTTAGGGGAGCGCGCCCCCAGTGTCTTCATACAGTGACATGCTCCGACCCCACTGCCTCCTCCCAACTTCCTGGGGGCCCAGGATCTAGGACCCCTGGGGTCCGACTGGTGTACTTTAATGCCAGGTCCATGGCTAAAAAGGCAACCCTCCTCCGTGAGGTAATTGAGGAGGAGGCCGCGGACCTGGCTTGCCCAGAGGGTGGAGTCCCTCTGGTCGAGTTATGCCTCCCAGGTTTTTGGGTGTTGCACCGGTCACGAGCCCAGGGGAGGGGTGGGGGTGGCTGTCGTTATTTGGGAAGCCCTGGTTCCAAGGGATGTCCCTGTTCCGGAGATAGGTGGGTGTGAGGCCCTCCTCCTGAGGACTGGGCCGGGGAGTCGGGTGGGCTTGTTGCTTACATACCTTTCCCCCAGCTATGTAGCATCTGCTCTGCCTGGGCTTCTCAATGCCGCCTCGGGGTGGCATTGGAGTTCCCTGAGCTTATTGTTCTGGGTGACTTCAACTTGCCTTCCCATGGGGCGTCATTGGGTTTGGCCCAGGAATTCATGGCCTCCATGGCGGCCATGGGCCTGACTCAAGTGATTGATGGCCCGACTCATGAGGGGGCAACGCTCGACCTGGTTTTTATCTCAGAGCAGTGGTGGAATGGTCTGGGGGATGGCAATTTTTCTGTCCATCCCGTTCCATGGTCAGATCATTATCTCCTATGGCTGGCTTTCCATCAAGCTATCCCACACCGCTGGGATGAGGAGCCACTCAGATGGTTCCGCCCCAGATGCCTAATGGACCCAGAAAGATTCCAGGCAGAACTGGGGTTCTTCCCTATATCCTTGGCCCACAGCTCTGCCGAGGCCCTGACGGCAGCCTGGCAACAGACGGCGGCGGGGGCCCTCGACAGAGTTGTCCTCATGCATCCCCTTACCCGGCGCAGATCCCAGATGGCTCCCTGGTATACCGGGGAGCTCTGGGAGATGACACGTCAGAGAAGGGCCTTAGAGAGCAGATGGAGGTCAACCCGCTCCGGTTCCGACTGAGCCCAGCTAAGAGCCCATATTAGGACTTACCTGGTAGCTGTGAGAGCGGCGAGGAGGGCTTACTTCTCCGCTCTCATAGCATCCACAGGTAACTGCCCAGCCGCCCTGTTCGGGGTCACTCGCTCCCTATTACATCCGGGGGCTGTGGTGGATCCCTTGCAGGGCAGAGCTGAGAAATTTGGACTATACCTGCAGGATAAGATCGCTCGGATCCGGGAAGGGCTGAACTCTAATGTGCAGTGGCCTGACCCTGGGGATGCAGATGGTTTGGCCAATGTAATCTGGACTGAGTTCGATCCTGTTTCTGAGGATGAAGTGGACAGGATCATGCGACGACTGAGTTCCACCACATGTTTGTTGGACCCGTGCCCTTCCTGGTTGGTTTATGCCTCCAGGGAGGTCACGAGCAGCTGGCTCCAGGCACTGGTCAATGCTTCATTAAGGGAGGGTGCCTTCCCTGCTGCCCTGAAAGAGGGAGTGGTGCGGCCCCTCCTGAAGAAGCCTGCCCTGGACCCAGCTGAATTGAACAACTTCCGTCCAGTCTCCAACCTTTGCTTTTTAGCGAAGGTTGTTGAGAGTGTGGTGGCTCAGCAGTTTCTGCTTTTCCTGGAGGAAGCAGACTACCTAGATCCATACCAATCGGGCTTCTGGCCCGGGTATAGCACGGAGACGGCATTGGTCACACTGGTGGATGATCTCCTGAGGGCTTGGGACAGGGGTTTTTCCTCTGTCTCTGTCTCTGTGGCTTTAGATCAAGTGATACCAATGACCATGGTATCCTGTTGCGGCGTCTCGGGGGGTTGGGAGTGGGAGGCACTGCATTGCAGTGGTTCTCCTCCTTCCTCTCGGGATGCTCGCAATTGTGTTGGCAGGGGGCAGAGGTCGGCTCTGAGGGCTCTCACTTGTGGGGTCCCTCAGGGGTCAGTTCTCTCGCCCCTTCTGTTCAACATCTATATGAAGCCGCTGGGCAAGATCATCTGTGGCTTTGGGGTGAAGTATCATCAGTACGCTGATGATACGCAGTTGTACATCTCCACCCCAGGTCACATCAGTGATGCCCTCTCCATGATATCCCATTGTCTGGATGCAGTACGGATCTGGATGGACAGGAACATGCTTCGGCTCAATCCGGCCAAGACAGAGTGGCTGTGCATACCGACATCTTGGTCCAGTCAGGAGATTCCATCTTTGGTCATGGGGGGAGAGGTGTTGCCCCCCATGGACAGGGCACGGAACTTGGGTGTCCTCCTGGATTCACAGCTCAGGATGGAGGAGCAGGTGGGGGCCGTGGCCAGGGGGGCATTTTCCCAGGTTCAGCTGGTTCACCAGCTGTGCCCTTATCTGGACCGAGATGCCCTGCGCACTGTCACTCAGGCACTTGTTACCTCCCGGCTCGACTACTGCAATGCTCTCTATTTAGGACTGCCCTTGCATACCATCCGGAGGCTTCAGTTGGTGCAGAATGCAGCTGCGCGGGTTGTGATGGGAGCTTCCCGGTACTCCCATGTTACACCCCTCCTGCACGAGCTGCATTGGCTACCAGTTGCCCTCCGGATGAGATTCAAGGTCTTAGTATTAATATTCAAAGTCCTTCAAGACATGGGTCTGGGTTATTTATGGGAGCGTCTACTGCCGGCGTCGAATGCCAACCGCCCTGTACAAACGCACAGGCAGGGACTTCTCGGGATGCTGTCTGCGACTCGGTGTCAGCTGGCGGTATCCCAGGGAAAGGCCTACTCTGTAGAGGCTCCTGCTCCTTGGAACCAACTACCTCTGGGGCTCCGCCTGGCCCCTGATCTCCATACCTTCCAACACGACCTAAAAACTTGGCTGTTTGAACAGGCTGTGCTGTGCTGACTCCTTGGGGGAAGGGTTTTTTATTTATTATGGGATTTTTAGTTTAATTTGGCTTGCTGCAATTTAATTCTATTTTATTTAACTTAACTTATTGTATTGTCTTTTATCTGTGAGCCGCCCCGAGTCCTTTTGGAGAGGGGGCGGCATACAAGTCGAATAAATAAATAAATAAATAAATAAATAAATAAATAAATAAATAAATAAAATTATGCAGGGAGAAAAAAATGTAACAGAAGAGTTAGTACTTGTTATACAGTCTGACAAGTGGATAAATATAATTTCAGAGCAAGAGGAGTTATGCCAGCAGGAGGACTTGGGGAATGTGAATTGTCTAACAGAGGCCTTTATAGGAAACATATAGAATTAGTATAGTTGGGGAAAGTTTGCTGTTCCCTTGACTGATCCTGAGAAAACTAAGGTATCAATATTAAGGCTAGTTCTTAGAGATTTTTTTTTAAATGCAGCTTTCAAATCTCCTTCTTCTACATGCATGCACGCACATTAGTTCTAGGAAACAGCTAGTTAACTTCCTATTGTAATCTTTCAATGATACAAATGCACACATGAGGAAAAGTTAAAAAAAACATGCATAGGATTGAAGCCCCACCCCTTCCTTATATGTGTTGTACACACCTAGGAAAAAAAGGTGGAGCTTTGGTTGTGCAGTAACAACCATCATAGAGATGATTTTAATCCCTACATCCCACATAGACGCTTTTGAGCCCTACAACGTTTTAATTCCCAAATGCTGTTTCTGTATCAGAAATTCCTCAGGGATAATAGTTTGAATTCAGCATACTATTTAACTAAAGCATATTGAATTCACACTATTCAATTTAATATACAGACAATAATGGCATAAAGCTATTTACCTATAATTAGAACAAACAGCAAAATGGCTGATGGGACTTATTCTAAAAGTATATAATGGACTGTACCTTAAAAAATGTAGATTTATTTATTTGATTTACAGTCGTACATTAGTACTGAACTACTTTGAAACTCATTGAATTTGATACTCAATGCATTTTGATTCAAAATTTTTGTCCTAGTACTCATCATTGGTTTGGTACTCAATGCACAAGCTAGAACCTATCAGTGTCAGCTGCCTTGTGACTCACTACATTACTCCTTATAGGAAACATTTGTTTGGTGCTCATCATTTTTGATACTAATCATGCCTCCCGGTACCAATTAATGATGAGTACTGAGCAGTGATACGATTCTTTTTTTTTTACTACCGGTTCTGTGGGCGTGGCTTGGTGGGTGTGGCAGGGGAAGGATACTGTAAAATCTCCAGTCAGAGGTGGTATTTGTCAATTCTCCGAAGTACTCAAAATTTCCGCTATCAATTCTCCAGAACTGGTCAGAACCTGCTGAATACCACCTCTGGTACTGAGGTACCCCTGTATGTGGTTGCTCTTCTTGCCATAATTACTCTTAATGGCTAACATCACATATAATACAACATAGTACAAAATAAACAGCAATAAGACAGATTTATTTATTTGCTTTTTTGTTTCACTGAATTTATTATAGTTGCCCACTTTAACAGATATGATGGCAATTGAAAACAAGACCCAAGGCAATTAACAGTCCCTAATGGACTCCCACTAACTTCCCTGCCTAGAGATATATTAAGACCTTCTTCCCCAAAACCTGTAACCATTGGCCAATCATTGGGATGAGTTATAGACTGATTTTTACAATTTAAAACTATTTCATTTTTCTTATAAATCAAGGAATATTAGGAAATATTTGCAACAATATTTGCAGCAAAGGACCAAATACAATCAAAAATAGTAAAAAATTCAGATGATCATCTATAAAAGGTGACCAGCAGGTATAGTCTTATATGAAGTTATATCCAGAGCAGTCACAATTGTGTGGCCATCAGTTTTCATTCCTGTATTTGCACTAAGCAATAGTAATAAAGGTATGGGATTGAGTTATCTGAGGGACCACCACTCCCCAGTTGCATCAGCCATTAGATCTGGTAGAGAAGGCACACTATGGGTATCATCTGTGAGGTACTTACATTTGGTGAGTCCTAGGAAGTGGCCTTTCTTTGCCATAGACTCCACCTTACAGAACATTCTGCCCTCTAAAGTTAGGTTGATTCCATATCTGTTAATGTTCCGGAAGTCCCTCAAGACCTGTTTATATCATCAGGCTTGGATGTCCCAGGGACCCAGGGACATCCTAAGATGGGGTTGCTATACTTACTGTCTCTGCTTTCTACATTTTCTTTTTTAATAATATTTTAATTTTTAATAAATATTGCTTCTATTTTTGTAATTACTGTTTATATATTGTTGTTTTATTTGATTGCTGTATGCTGTCCAGGGTCACTTTTTGTGAGATAGGCAGCCATACAAATTTCATAAAATAAAATAAATAAACTAAAGGGCAAAGAAGGATGCAGCAGTTCTTGTGTATATTTGGCAGCTCCTGAGAACTGAAAAGAAAGTTGGTAGCTACCATTCTGCATGTTTTAGAACAGTCTTCCTTTCTCAGCTAATCTTGGACAAAGCCTAAAAGGCGCAGAGTACCAGTTTAGGGACAGAGATCTGATATACTGTGACACAGTGTCATACAGCATCAACACTTTAGAGTACAACTCTCAAAGAAAACTAGTTCTTCATTTTCTCCTGCCGACATCCATCTATCCTTGTCATGTCAAATAAAGGTAAGGAAGTCACACATGCGAATAGCTAGTGAGTATTTGTACCATAAAGGACTAGATTTTAACAGCAGAGAAAAAGAAAACAACACAAACTGTTCAAGAGTAAGGTTTACTTTTCAAGCCAGGGGGAACCCGACTTGGCCAAGAGACATCACAGGGATCACAATTCTTGGCAATCATACTATCTTTTAAAAAAATAGACTGGGAAGATCAAGTTCCCAAAAGCAATGTCTTTGCTATTTATTCTGAGTGTTCCATCAAAGTAGTAAAAATGATGTTCTGAACTATATTTCTAAATATTATTGTACTATTAATGGAGAAGATTTGTAGCTCAGGGTTGACATGAGGGGTTCTTGGTGCTCTCTGAGCTTGCTTGTTTCCTTGCAGACATTTTTTTACCTAAACTAGGTAATATCATAAGAGAACACCAAGGACCCCTAAAATGTTATTGTATTTATCTCCAATTGCTTCCTTGAGATCCACTAAGAAGAAAAAATAGGATACACTATTAGCACTAATATCATCAAGCAGATACCTATTGGAAAATCTCACAAACTAATCAGCTAAGCATTTGCTGCCTATATCAGTTAGTTCTCTGGGATTCGTTAGATGATTAATTTGGTATCTGATTCCATTTCATTTATACCTTCAGTCTTGCAAATCCAGTTCAAAGATTCAGTAGTAATTACAATATATAAAACTTGGTGTGGAGTATCCCTATCGGGAAGACATAGCAAATACTCAAAGAAAAACTAGCTTCCCATCACATTTACAAAAAGCTGACAGATATGTCTTCTAGCAACCAAAATGAATGCACTCATCCTGCAAACAATGACCTGGTATTTATTAAAATGGAATCCTCAGCTTCTCCTTTTAAAAAATCCAACTTCCATCTTAATATGTATCCTGCAGGATGTCCATATGTGAAAATGATTCAAGATTCCCTTCCTGTTCCTTGAAATTAGTTTGTTTTGGTTTTCATATTATTCTTCTCTTTACAGTTTCAGCCCTGAGTCATATAGTAGACATATTCTTGGAGGACTGTGTCACTTTTCATTAGTGATTCAATTGCTTTCACGGAGATTTCTTTATCACTAAAATGATTCCAGAAAAAAGATGTCCCATTGTGACATAAAATTGGCAAATAAATCATGGAATCTACTGAATTTCATTGCCAACATTCCTTGCCTCAGAAACTGCATTCCAAAGATACATATATTTATAGACTTCATATACAAAATTTCATACATTAAGCAAAGCTGTGTAGAAAGTTCACATATTTTGGAAAGGTGCACACTCTGTTTTGCTATAGGGAAGGGATCTCTAACTATGTGCCAAAACAGCACTAACTATGTATGAGAGAAATATATCAGTATGTTCAATAGAAGCCTCCCTTCCTCCCTTCCCCTACTAATAAGTCAGCCCTCCACCATGGTCCCATTTATTAAATATTAGTTTTAGTCTGAATAGAGATTACTGGGTGTGTTTGCACTGTTGTTTATTGTGGTTCTAAGATGTGATTTATAATTTACACCAAATGATTAGCCAAATTGTACAATAAGGTTACTGATCTCTCTAATAGCAATTGATCTTCATTTCCCTCTTGTCCCTTTCCTAATATTTGGAAACCATTATGAGGTCTCAGGATTCCATGGAAACCATTATGAGGTCTCAGGATTCCATGCTGTGCATTGTCAGTGACTCATATTTGGACTGAAGGCAAAAGTTAAGTGAGATCCTTTCAGAGGCAGATAATATTTCCGTGATTTTTTTATGAATCCACCCTGACAAGTGGGAACAATGGCCACCATTGTTGGGCTGCATTTCTCTGATATACATGTCTGAAAATAATTCTGAAGCCAGAACTTGATCAATAAACTAAAGAATAAGAGAATGTATGCTTGACAATTCGGCCAAAAACAGTGAAGAATCGGTGGTTGTGGGAAAATATTGCTGATTCACAATTTGTATTTCTGGAAAAATTATATATTTGGGATTGAAGCCTTTCAGGTTGGAAAAACAGTAAACTATGGTGAATTTCAATAAACAGCAGCAAATGTCCTTCCTTCTTACATTTTATCTTAATAGAGGCTATTATTCTGCCAGAATTTTGTTTTCATATTAAATCTTTTTATAGTGATATCTGAATAGTTTGAGCAACCAAATACAGGCACCACCTGCCAGGAATGCTACACCACAAATGGTAGATTCAGTTGTTGTTTTTTCTTTTCTTTTCTTTTCTTTTTTTCATTTTTTAAACCCACGTTTAAAAAAAAAATACAACTCAAGATAGCAACCCGGTAAGGTGAGTTCTGCTGAGAGACAGTGAATGGCCCAAAGTTGCCAAGCTGATTTTTCATGCCTAAGATTGGACTAGAATTTAGTCTCCTAGTTTCTATGCCAGCACCCTAACCACACAAGATCCTCAGTTTTCCCCATCAGTAAAATCCACTTAGCTGAAATTAACATTTATTTTGGAAAGCAATATCTGCAGTGGTGGGATTCAAAAAATTTTACTACCGGTTCTGTGGGTGTAGCTTGGTGGGCGTGGCATGGCTTAGTGGGCGTGGCAGGGAAAGGATACTGCAAAATCTCCATTTCCACCCTATTCCAGGGGAAGGATACTGTAAAATCCCTATTTCCTCCCCACCCCACTAACTTGCTTTCGAGCTCTGTTCTACTGTGCAGGGCAACAAAAGAAGACCTAGCCAATCAGCTGGGACTCTGATCAGCTGGGACTTGGGAGGCAGCAAATAGATGGGGATGGGGCCAACCAGAGGTGGTATTTACCAGTTCTCTGAACTACTCAAAATTTCCACTACCGGTTCTCCAGAACCTGTCAGAACTGGCTGAATAGCACCTCTGCTACACATGCACACATGTGCACATGCATATACACAGGTTTGTTCTCTTGGATTGGCATTTGTTGCCTCTACTCTGCTTTGATTTTACTATCTCTTGTGATGGGGGTGGAAAGTAATCTTCAAACAGTTCTTCTGATCTTATTGCCCTCCTTATCTATACCACTAATTATAATACTTAACATCTAACAAAAGAATCTAGCTATTAGCTCTTAAAAGCAGCTCCAGTTGATAAAATACTATCATTTTTCCTCAAGGATATTGAGGCTGAGAAACAATTACTAAGGTATGTTTCATATGAGGGCATAAGTTATCACAGGCTTAGTTTTACCTCCTTCGGGCAGGGCTTAGCTGTTCCATAAAAGCCCCTGTGGTATATTTCCAGTGATAGAAAGCTCAGATTGCCCTACACAAGACAACTTGTAGGAAGGACTGTCAAACACATTAAAATAGGAGTTAAAAACAGGGGTACATGGCTTCATGGTCAGCATAAATCATGTTTATAGAACCAATACAGGGAGGAGCTTTGCAATTTTGGGAGCAGCCACAATTATCTGACCTCTGGAGCACTCCTGAAAGGGACCCTGGGAAGTGCCTCCAGGAATGGCACTCTTGTGAAATCTGCTCTAGGACGTAACACATCTGTTTATTTCTTAAACACCATACAGACCACACTGTCTACTATGAAGAAGAAATAGTATCAGCTTAAATTCTATCACTGCTCTGGAAATCGTCTCAGAAGTTATCTTTCTTGCTGAGATTTCAATCCATCTGCCCTACGGCATATAGAGCTCTAGATTTTATTGAAGAAGCACCTGGTGACGAAACAAGCAAGCCATGATTACTGCCTTCTGCTCTCTTATTTGGCTACATACCAGACTGTGATGGGATTCAAAAAAAATTCACTACCAGTTCTGTAGGCGTGGCTTGGTGGGCATAGCAGGGGAAGGTTGCTGTAAAATCTCCATCCCCACCCCACTCCAGGGGAAGGTTACTGCAAAATCACATTCCCTCCCCACCCCACTAACCTGCTTTCCAGCTCCATTCTCCTGTGCAGGGCAACAAAAGAAGACCCAGCTGATCAGCTGGGACTCGAGAGGCAGAGAATAGATGGGGGCATGGCCAGTCAGAGGTGGTATTTGCCGGTTCTCCGAACTACTCAAAATTTCCGCTATCGGTTCTCCAGAACTGCTCAGAACCTGCTGAATACCACCTCTGGTATCAGATATTACTATTAGAAATGAATCTGCCTGTGTTTTTATTTAGGAAAGCAGAAATATTTGGTGTCAACGGATCCTAATTTTGTAACATAAATTACTCCATGGGATGATGCCGTGTATAACAGTAAGATTTCACATAGCATGCTGTTTGTGTGGGATTCCTGATTACTCTAAAGTTATTATTGTGCCCTTTTCTTTGCATAACAAAAGCTAACTGTTAAACTTGAAACCATTCTGGGAAATTGCTTGGATACACAAAGAACATACAGGTCTATCTTTCAGCTGGGTGCTCTTTTCTGAGCCTCCCAATAAAGGCTTTTTGTTAACTTTCAAGAGGCCTAAGTACAGTGGAATTACAGTACTACATCCTCCAGGGCTTTTGGCTGTTTAATTTGCCTTGAAACACAATCATTATAATTGCAGATGTACCATATTCAAAGTTCAAACATTTCCAAACAGTGGGATTAATTACAATTTTAAAAAAATTCCTGCATAATTTTAATTAATATGGTCTCAACCCCAAAGATGGAAACATTTTCAGCATTTGGCTCCAATTACTGGTCCAAAAGGGCTCTGACACCATAATAGTAACAACAATTCTATTTCAAAAAAGAAGAATACAAATAAATATGATGGAGCAAATGCCACATGTTTTATTTTAACTGAGGACAGTTTTATTTTAACTGAGGATAGTACTAAGAGAAAAGAGAATATGGGTCTTAAAATTGCCATCTAGGTTAGTAACTGGTCAGCATAATGAGCAGCTATAGAGCTTACTTTGTCATAGCCTTTGCCACTGAAGAAAGGGATTATACTTCTGTTTAAATTATTTACACTGAAGTTTCAATTAAACCTACAAATTAGCATGCATTTTTATACAAAACACTCTTCTAATTTGTCAGTCTTTTTGGCAATTCTGTAGTTAAAGTATTTTGAAAATATTCTGGGACAAATAACATGAAGTCTAAGAAAAGAATTGAAATGGTATCATGGAGGAAAATGAGCACTTTTTATCTACCACAGAAGGATGAAATATAGGATTAAAAAGACTCTGTATTTGCTTAGTTTGAAGGTACATCACCATCTAGATAAGTGACATACAAATCTTAAATTCACTAGTCCGCTTATCTGCTTATTTTTTTATGAAAAGTCCAAGATCTACTAAGGGCTTAACCAATCACTTCCAAATGGGACTGGATAGATTAGAGCAGGGGCAGGGGTGAGATTCAAATTTCTTAACCAGTTCTGTTGGCATGGCCTAATTTGTGGGTATGGCTTGGTGGTCATGTGATAGTGGGCATGGCTTGTATGTAAATATTGTAAATATTTATGTAAATATTGAATTTTTTATTTTAGAAAGGGCAACTTTTACCCAAAATTAGGCAAAGCAGGCAGGCAGATTGAGTTGCTCCCAGAATCACAGATTTACTCAGCGATCTACCATTCTGCAATCTGCTACCTGAGTCTGCACTGAAAAATAGAAGCTTCAGTCCTAAGGAAGGTTCAGCTCTGCTTTTATATTAGCTAGAAAGCAAGAAATCCAATGATTTCCTGTTTTCTCCCTAATCTAAATCTCCCAGCACACCTGATAGTCAGAACAGCTGATGGTGGGGCGGGGGGAAGGAAAAATAGCAGCTTACAGGCAAGTTGGATGGCACGCATGCCAGGTAAGGAGTGAATGGGCAGGGTGGGGAGGGGTGATGCCAGCCAGTGGTGCAATTTGCCGGTTCTCCAAACTGCGCAGAATCATAACAACCGATTCTATAGAACCGGTCCAACCAGGTAAAATCCCACCCCTGAGCAGGGGTGTCAAACTCAAGGCCTGCGGGCCAGATCCGGCCCACAGGGTGCTTAGATCTGGCCCAGGAGGCCCCCTGGAAACAGTGAGGGACTGGTCTGCGGTGTCTCTGCCACTAAAAATGGAGCTCAGGAGGGCCACGTGCATCTGGCAGAGGGTTGCAGCAAGCCGTCACAGCTGGAAATGGAGCTAAGGAGCCCGTTTTCTTTTGCAGAGTGCTTGGGCCTCCACAGGTGCCCCCAACACAAGTGACATTGAGCTGGCCACGCCCACCCTGGCTAAACCCATCCCGGCCCCCCCAAGGTCAAACACAACCCTGATGCAATGAAATTGAATTTGACACCCCTGGATTAGAAGAACCAACCTATCTCATTATATATAGCTTTTGTATTCAGAGATGCAAAGAGATGTAAGAGATGCATGATCTGATTCATATAGACAAACAGGGCTAGCAACCGAATTTTAGACCAATCAATGTTTCCATGGAGAAAATTGTAGTTCTCTACAATGAAACTAGGTAATGTTCTCTATTCATCTAGAAATCACTGAAATCAATAGGAATGACTTTGGAGTAGATAAGTATATTATGTAAATACCTGTATCATAAAATGTTCTTTCTTGAATAGATATATTTATAAATGTTATGTTATTGTATATTTCCTTCAATAGCTTTCTTTCTTTCTTTCCTTCCTTCCTTCCTTCTTTCCTTCCTTCCTTCTTTTTTCTTCTTTTGATCGTTCGTTCATTCTTTCTTTCTCTTTCTTTCTTTCTTTCTTTCTTTCTTTCTTTCTTTCTTTCTTTCTTTCTTTCTTTCTTTCTTTCCTCAACTCCCAATGACTCTGAACAGTTCAGCATTAAAATATAAAATAACAAAAAAGTACACTATTGAAAATAAATAAAAAATAGCAAAAGTCAGGAATTTCTCTTTTTGTTTGTTTGTTTGTTTTGCCTTCCTGGGTAAGCCCATCTAGGTCAAGTATGTAAGTATAGATGGTAACCTTCAGGTCATGTTGGAATCTTTATGTAGGCATGTCTTATTATGCCCTGTATCAAATCATCACAAGAAACATCAAATAGAAAAAAGTAAACTATACTAGAAAGATTTTAATCTTTCTTTGGACTTTTTGCAAGAGAAATAAATGTCCAGAAAGAGAAATAACACACTTGGAAAAATGTATTAAACAGTGAAGTATTTCAGGAATAGTGTCCATTTTTAAATATAGTGCTGGTAAAAGTGGACAAGAGTTTATTACCAATACTTCTTAATTTGAAACAAACAGCAGTTGGTGAATGGATAAAATTTAGGAAGCACTTGTTCAGTGTTCAACAAGCAAACACTTTCAATTTTAAATGAGATATTATGGTATGGTAGAATTCCCTCATGTGGAATCCTTCTCATATTGCAATAAAAGTGTTAAGTTTGCATGAAGAGACAGACGCAGAGTGCTTCAAGCTTTTTGTTTATTAGTGACTACAGCTTAGAACGAACCCACTTTGGCTGGGCTGCGGCTGCTACTTATAGCCAGCAGCCGCAGTTGCCAGCCAATCAGAGTGCAGGGTTTTCCCGCACTTTTTAAACCAATCATTTCTTACATTTTACAAGAACAGTTCAAACTAAACCAATGACTTTAAACCTGCATACATAACAAAAAGCACTTCCGTAAGTTTGTGTGTGTTCATCACTCACACATTGTGAATCACCTGCATAACTTACTTGACTAATTTCTACCTAAATATTTTTTATCACTAAAATTAGAGGAGATGAAATTATGTGATTAAATAATAGAAAGACCAATTACAACTGAATGTTAGGGAAGAAAAGCTATCAAAAAGAGAATTTGACAATAGAGCTAATTTCTCATAGTGATAATAAACTTCACTGGGTTAATTCAACTAGCCCTTGAAGAGCTGGACTCTGTGCCATAAATAGTTCCTGCCAGCTCTTTGCATCTTGTGTGTGTGAGAGAGAGCTTCTGCCCTGAGCCCTTTTACTTAGGTATTTATTTCCAAGCTTAGCCATAATAAATTACTATATAATAAAACAAATATACTTTATAACAAAAAATAAATTACATTCCATTTCTCTCTTAATCAGGTTTTTACCACACTGCTAACAATATTGCATTCTCTCTTTCTCTCCCTCTTCAACTTTTCAGCTAAAGTTCCATTATTGTATAAATAAGAAAATATTATTTTGAATACCTATATAAATAAAACTTCCTTCCTATCCCACAATCTTCCATTAATGAAGAGGCTTGAATTGCCCATCTATTTTGCTTAAAATCTTTGCTGTTTTTTTACAGCTGTTTCCTTTGGCTGTCGATTTTCCTTCTCTGAATATATCATTTAGGATGAAAATAGGGGCTGGGGGGAAAGGTAGAATTATGTGTAACTCCTTCTTGTCACCCTGAATGGTTTAAGCAACCATTTTATTCTTTAAATGCTTTTTTAAAAGATAATCCTAGACAGTCAGGAAAGACATAGCTGGTATTATAATGACATATGCAAGCAGTCATAAGGACAGTGTTCCTTTCCATCTCTCTAAATGAACGAATGCTATTACGGTATTCCCAAGCTCCTCTCTATCATAGAATTAAATTAAACCATTTACATGGAGCCAAAAACATTGTTCTTAAAACATACCAATTTGATTTAGGCAGAATGTAGGCCTAAATAAAATTAGTCATACTTAGTATGATCCTGTCTGATCCTACTGCTTCTTAGTTAACAGATTTGAAAATATTATTAAGAACAACAAAAGCTAGATGGCAATATGCAGGTTGTTATAGTCCATAACAAGTTTGAACAATTTGTCACTTCTCTCCATTATTTAGCAACAATGTTATTGTTATTAACATATCTGGGCCAAGTGGTTTTAATAATTCCTCCAGAGCTACAGCAATTGTTGCTGTTAATGATGGCAAAAACATGACTTCTTAAGAACTAGGATATGGCCACAGGCACTGATGCTCTAGCTTTGAGATTCTGCTGCTGAATATTTCATATCCATATCCAAGAGGGATATTTTTTCATGGTGTGCAGAAGATCTATTTGACAGCTGGGAAAAGTCCTCAGAAAGGCTGACCTTGTGATACAGTTCTCTGTGAAAAATTCACAGCCTTCCGCTCATAATATTTAAATAACTTAAATAGTTCTGCTAAATTTCAAAGGACCACTTCATAAGAGATATTTAACCAAATGATTGTGTTAGAGATTAAAACATGCCATGATGGGTGTTCCAGCATGTTCTCTACTGAGCATGAGATTTCATTGGAAATCTTTCCAGACAACAATTACTCATCCTCCTCCATCACTTTTCTTAACATGTTCATGTTCCATTTCAATCTCTGTGTGGCTGATCTAGTGAAGTGGGCAGTACTCTCAAAGCATCTGCATGCCCAATGTCCTTTGCAGGCCTGTGGATGAGTTTGTATGAATAAGCAGCAAGAAATTCAGTCCACCTCAGCATTCTTGGTGACAGGATAGTGGGCGTAGGTTTGTCTCCTGCCACAATGCCTAACAAGGTTTGTGATCTGTGACAATGGTAAATGTTCTCCCATATAGATACTCATGGAATTTCTTGACAGCTGCAACAATTGCCAATGCTTCCTTGTCCAATTGGCTGTAATTCCTCTCTGCTTTGGTCAAAGTGCAGAGTAAAATGCAATAGGCTGGGAAGCCTGTGGCTCAAACCCCCCCCACTCCAAAGGGATGCATCACAAGTCAGTACAACAGGCAAATTCTCAGAGAACTGTATCAGTACAGCATCAGACGGATTAGTCTTTTAATATTGTTAAATGCAGATTGTTCTTTTCTGCCCCAGACCCACGCAGACTTTTTGTCTAATAATCTTTGCAGTGGTTCTGCAATGGTTGCCTTCTGAGGTAGGAACATGTGATAAAAGTTAATGAGTCCAAGGAAGGCTTGCAAATCTGTTTTGCATTTAGGTTTAGGGCTTTTGATTGCTGAACCTTGGCATCTGTGGGTGGATACCATGCTTGTCAATCATATAGCCCAAGAACTCAACCTTGTCAGTTCTAAGAGTGCATTTTCTTCCTTGACTTTTAACCCCGCTTCCCTGAATATGGTAAGGACTTCTCTGAGTCTCTCTTGTAACTGAGTGTCATTTTCAGCAGAGATTAACACATCATCAAAGTAAGGTACTACCCCTGGCAGTCCTTGGAGCATCCTTTCCATAAGGCTTTGGAAGATGCCTGGTGCCACGCTTACTCCAAACTGTAACCTTTTACATTTGAAAGCACCTCTATGAGTCACAATGGTTTGGGCTCTGTGGCATCATCAACTGTTAGTTGTTGATATGCCTGGGCCAAGTCCTGTTTGGCAAAGACTGTACCCTTGCCAAGTGAATGTAGGAAATGATGCACCACTGGAACTGGATATGCGCTCTGTTGAAGCGCATGGTTCAATGTCCCCTTATAGTCTCCACAGATTCTCACTGACCCATCAGTCTTGACTGGTGTGACTATGGGTGTTTCCCACCTGGAGTGGTCAGTGGGCTCTAAAACTCCTTGAGCTATTAGTTTATCTAACTGTGCATCAATTTTTTCCTTTAAGGCAAATGGGACCCTTCTGGGCTTTAAACAAATTGGGGCACCTTGGGATCTAGATTGAAAGTGATAGGGGTCCCCATATACTTGCCCAACCGTGCTGAAGACCTCTGGAAACTCAGACTTCAAGGCCTCCTCCCATTCAGTGTTGCTCACGTGATTGATGCCAGTCACCCGATGCCTAGTGGATTGAACCACTCAAGTCCCAGCAAGCTTGGGCCATCCTTGTCCACGATGGTCAGGGCAAGCGTTTGGTGTGGCCTTTGAGCTTCCCGTTGAATTCTCTTGTTCCAACTACTGGAATCTTGTTCCCTTGGTAGTCTTTAAGTGTCAGTGCTTGCTTCTTGAAATGCTTCTTCTGAATGTTTGGGAGTAGTCTGTGAATAGTGTCCCATGAACATAGATAAATAGGAGCCTGAGTCCACTTCCATTTGGCAAGGCCTTCCTTCAATTAGTACCTTGACATGCAGTTTTCGGTTACTGATAGAAGAAGAATGACCAATAGTTACTGTCTGATGAGTTTCATTCTTCCCATTTGCTTCTGTGCTGCCCCATTTTCTCACTGAGGTTGTTGGGCTTGAATTCTTTGTCAGGAAACTTCCTTCTGTTGGGTGGAGTTCTGGATGATTTGCAGACTCTTGCTAGGTGTCCTCTTTTTTCACAACGGAGGCAGATGGTATCTAGGAACTTGCATTCAGTGTGGGTGGCTTCCCCACAACCTCTGCAGTAGAAATCTTGCCTCTTTCTTCCCAGGTCTTTCTTTTCCGCTCCATTCTGAGTCTATAAATTCCTTCCTCCCCTCACTACAGTCTGACTCAGAATCTATTTGCTCACAATGAGTTGTTGTGGACTTTTCCACATCAGGATGGCTTGTGGCCTTGTTGATTTTCTTCATGGCTGCTGCTGAGGACTTGGTAGCTTCTGCTGAAGAGGCCTCTTCTATTGCTTCCTTCAGAGTGATCTTAGGTCTTAGTAATAACTTGCTCTGAAGCACCTTGTCTTTAAGGCCCAGAACAAATCGATCGCGCATGGCCTCTTCTAAATTGTAAATTCATGCACCCCCAATGTCTCTTAAACTTGCCACGAAGTCGTTTACGTTTTCACTTTCCCCTTGATCCCGATGGTAAAACTCATGTCTCTTAATGAGGCACGATACTTGTGGGGCGTAATGGGCTCTTAACAACTTTTCTAAGTCAGGCCATTCCATTACCTTCACGTCTGCAGCTCCTGCCAATGCCTTCGCCATCTTGAAAACTGCCGGACTGCAGTGCGTGAGAAAGACCGCCCTCTTCCGCTTCTCTGAAATGTCGGCAAGATCGTTTCCTTCCAGATACATTTGGAAACATCTGCATACATCTCCAGTCTTCTGCCATCGGACGAACGGGCTGGGGGTGTTCAGCGCAGCCATCTCTCTTTCTTCTGTTCCGCGTTGCCTTCTTCTTCAGGGAGATCCCACCTTCCCAGTGTTAAGTTTGCATGAAGAGACAGACGCGGAGTGCTTCAAGCTTTTGTTTATTAGTGACTACAGCTCAGAACGAACCCACTTTGGCTGGGCTGCGGCTGCTACTTATAGCCAGCAGCCGCAGTTGCCAGCCAATCAGAGTGCAGGGTTTTCCCGCACTTTTTAAACCAATCATTTCTTACATTTTACAAGAACAGTTCAAACTAAACCAATGACTTTAAACCTGCATACATAACAAAAAGCACTTCCGTAAGTTTGTGTGTGTTCATCACTCACACATTGTGAATCACCTGCATAACTTACATGACTAATTTCTACCTAAATATTTTTTATCACTAAAATTAGAGGAGATGAAATTATGTGATTAAATAATAGAAAGACCAATTACAACTGAATGTTAGGGAAGAAAAGCTATCAAAAAGAGAATTTGACAATAGAGCTAATTTCTCATAGTGATAATAAACTTCACTGGGTTAATTCAACTAGCCCTTGAAGAGCTGGACTCTGTGCCATAAATAGTTCCTGCCAGCTCTTTGCATCTTGTGTGTGTGTGAGAGAGAGAGCTTCTGCCCTGAGCCCTTTTACTTAGGTATTTATTTCCAAGCTTAGCCATAATATATAATAAAACAAATAAACTTTATAACAAAAAATAAATTACATTCCATTTCTTTCTTAATCAGGTTTTTACCACACTGCTAACAATATTGCATTCTCTCTTTCTCTCCCTCTTCAACTTTTCAGCTAAAGTTCCATTATTGTATAAATAAGAAAATATTATTTTGAATACCTATATAAATAAAACTTCCTTCCTATCCCACAATCTTCCATTAATGAAGAGGCTTGAATTGCCCATCTATTTTGCTTAAAATCTTTGTTGTTTTTTTACAGCTGTTTCCTTTGGCTGTTGATTTTCCTTCTCTGAATATATCATTTGGGATGAAAATAGGGGCTGGGGGGAAAGGTAGAATTATGTGTAACTCCTTCTTGTCACCCTGAATGGTTTAAGCAACCGTTTTATTCTTTAAATGCTTTTTTAAAAGATAATCCTAGACAGTCAGGAAAGACATAGCTGGTATTATAATGACATATGCAAGCAGTCATAAGGACAGTGTTCCTTTCCATCTCTCTAAATGAACGAATGTTATTATGGTATTCCCAAGCTCCTCTCTATCATAGAATTAAATTAAACCATTTACATGGAGCCAAAAACATTGTTCTTAAAACATACCAATTTGATTTAGGCAGAATGTAGGCCTAAATAAAATTAGTCATACTTAGTATGATCCTGTCTGATCCTACTGCTTCTTAGTTAACAGATTTGAAAATATTATTAAGAACAACAAAAGCTAGATGGCAATATGCAGGTTGTTATAGTCCATAACAAGTTTGAACGATTTGTCACTTCTCTCCAATATTTAGCAACAATGTATTAGCAGAACAATTTATCAACAAAATTAATAATACTATTAACATATCTGGGCCAAGTGGTTTTAATAATTTCTCCAGAGCTACAGCAATTGTTGCTGTTAATGATGGCAAAAACATGACTTCTTAAGAACTAGGATATGGCCACAGGCACTGATGCTCTAGCTTTGAGATTCTGCTGCTGAATATTTCATATCCATATCCAAGAGGGATATTTTTTCATGGTGTGCAGAAGATCTATTTGACAGCTGGGAAAAGTCCTCAGAAAGGCTGACCTTGTGATACAGTTCTCTGTGAAAAATTCACAGCCTTCCGCTCATAATATTTAAATAACTTAAATAGTTCTGCTAAATTTCAAAGGACTACTTCATAAGAGATATTTAACCAAATGATTGTGTTAGAGATTAAAAACATGCCATGATGGGTGTTCCAGCATGTTCTCTACTGAGCATGAGATTTCATTGGAAATCTTTCCAGACAACAATTACTCATCCTCCTCCATCACTTTTCTTAACATGTTCATGTTCCATTTCAATCTCTGTGTGGCTGATCTAGTGAATCGTGGACCTAATATTTCTTTTCTCAATCACCCCTACCACTGCCACTAACAATCCTGTTGCTTCTGCTTGTTATCAGTGGCCATTGAGTCTATAGAGAGATTTTTGAGTTTTATGTGTTCTATGGTTAATTTATAGATATGTGCCCATATCCTACTTCTTAAGAAGTCATGTTTTTGCCATCCTGAACAGCAACAATTGCTATAGCTCTGGAGAAATTATTAAAACCACTTGGCCCAGATATGTTAATAGTATTATTAATTTTGTTGATAAATTGTAAAGTCATGGAATCAATTATAAACCAATCCATCATCCTCCATTTAGAAACAAACAACCTGCTTTCTAACAAGCAGTTTGGTTTCAGAAAAAATTGTCCTGTAATCTGCAACTCCTACACTGCAGAAACATTTGGACCACACATCTTGACCAGGGTAAAGCAATAGATGCAATTTACATAGACTTCTGCAAAACCTTTGATTCAGTGGTGCACAACAAACTACTGTTGAAACTAAGTTCTTACAGCATCTCCAGATCCCAGCACAAGTGGATAGCCACGTTCCTGTCAAACAGGCAACAAAAAGTCAAAATAGGGAGGGCCCTATCAAATCCAGCACCAATTAACAGTGGTGTCCCCCAAGGCAGCGTTTTAGAACCCATACTTTTTCTGCTTTACATCAACAACCTATACAATCATATTAAAAGCAGCAGCGTCCTCTCACCGATGACATAAAATTATTTAACACCACTGACAATGGTGCTGCCCTACAAAGCGACCTTGACTATGTGTCAAAATGGTCGTGTAATTGGCAACTCCAAATTTCAACTAATAAATGCTCTGTCCTACACATTAGCAATAAAAAAATCAGAACACCAAATACAAGCTGGACGGAAACGATCTTGTAGATGACCCTCACTCTGTCAAGGACCTAGGAGTACTCATCTCAAACAATCTAAGCCCCAGAGTTCACTGTAACAGCATTGTCAAAAAGGCATTAAGAGTTGTTAACCTAATTTTGCAAAGCTTCTTCTCCGGTAACATTGAATTGCTAACTAGGGAATACAAAACTTTTGCTAGTCTAATTCTTGAATAAAGCTCATCCATCTGGAACCCACACTGTATATTGGACATTAACACAATTGAGTGGGTTTAGAGGTATTTCTCAAAAAGAATACTCCAGTCATTCCCTATGCCTCCACAGGCTTGAAATTTTGAGCTTAGACAATCTGGAACTGCACTGCCTGCGGTCCAATCTAAGCATTGTACACAAAATTGTCTGCTACAATATTTTGCCTGTCAAGAAACTTCTTCAGCTTCAACCACAATAATACACAGGCAAACAACCAATACAAACTCAAGGTAAAAACTCGCTTCAAACTCGATTGCAGAAAATATGACTTCAGCAACAGAGTGGTCAATGCCTGGAATGCTCTACCTGACTCCATTGCTACAGCCTCAAACCCTCACAGCTTCAATCTCAAACTGTCTACCATGGATCTCACCCCATTCTTAAGAGGTCCTTAAAGGGGTCATGCATAAGCACACCAACGTGCCTACCATCCATGTTTTACTATCTCTATCTGTATTTACTTCCTTTGTTCATGTTTATGTTCCTATCTATACTTGTTATCTTGTACATGTTTGATAAACAAATAAAATAAATAATTCAAAATAGACAAGTAAACAATAGTTAGTGACAGCTTCATCTCAGATAAGGACATTCTGGAGAAATATTATGACTTGGTGTACCCTAGAAATGGAGACATCATGTGTTCTGGTCCTCCCTTAAGGCTTGAGAGCTGGCTGGGTGCATGTGGGTCAGTCAGTCTCTCCCTGTCCCAATTCTCTTCCCCGAGTTGCTGTTCTGGAAAAAATAGAAAGTGGGAGCATTATGTACTCCATCTTGAATTATAGAAAGTAAAAGTGGGATATACATCTAATAATAATGCAGAAAGAAATCAACCTGCCTGCTGGGGACCCAGAGATAGCTTCTAAATCTAATTCACCCACCTAATTTCTGCAACACTATTCTATTCTTTCACCACTCTGCCTCTGCTCTCCTACTCTGAGCCTCACTCTGATTCATATGTGTCCTCTCCCCATCTTCATGTATTCTTCTTATAAACATCAACCTCCCCATATCCCTGCCTCCATCCTCATCTTTATAATCTCTTTCTATTCTAAGCAATATCATTATTAACAAAATTAATATTTGTTGCTCCCCATATTATCTTTTTAATGTTCCCCACCTCTTTCAAGAATGGCTTTTTAAAAGAGGGCTCGCAACAAATCATTCAAGAGCCATGATGGCACAGTGGTTAGAATGAAGTATTGCAAGCTAGTTCACTGCCCACTGCCAGGAGTTCGATTTTGACTGGCTCAAGATTGACTCAGCTTTCCATCCTTCCGAGGTCAATAAAATGAGGATCCAAATTGTTGGGATATGCTAACTCTGTAAAGTCAGCTTACAGAAGGTTGTAAAGAACTATGAAGCGGTATATAAGTCTAAGTGCTATTGCTATTTAAAATTTGGTGTGACCTTTTGTATTATGAAATATGTATATCCAGATTATATGTATATCCAGATTTAGCATCACGTCTCTATTCTTATATTTTTCTTTTTTTAACCTTTGAATCAGAGTTAAATTGAACAGCCCTTTAAATAAGGGATGCTTTCAAACCCAGAACTGTTCTCTGTTAAGTAAGTCACACAAAGTGTTAGCAGGAGAAGTTAACAAAAAATCAAGATGGTGATGTGACAACACAATGAAAACCCCACCTTTTTTACACACAAAAAGTCAAGGTTTGCTATAGCACAATAAAAAAACCCACTGCTTTTTTACATGCACTGTGACACTCTAAAAACAAGCACAGAGTTTGATCATGCAATCATGGCTGCCATCTTTCTTTTTTTTTTTACTCCTCACTTCCCACAGAGGCTTCTGCACTATTTTAGGCCATGTGCCACCACAGCTCTTTGTATTTAGTGATAACAATTTAACTGAAAGCCCTTGAGAGGGGAACTTTTTTAGGATCATTATCTAACTTGAAATGCTACATCTGGCTTCAGCAGCTGAGGATCCTTAGATATTTTTATTTCTTTAAGCCAGCTGGCTAGATTTGCATAGTTTTTTTTTAAAGTCACTACTGGGCCCAAGGGAATTTAGCAAGGAATGAAAGGAAAAACTGAAAAGCAAACAAGATCTATGTTTTGAGACAATTATGGGAAATCTTGGAGCGTCTCTTTGAGAGCATCTCCATCAGCTTTTCCTTACTCTCACACTCCCCTCACAATAAGGAGGAGATATTCTGCCAAGTTGGGTTCCAGATACTTGTCTGGAAGAGATGAGTCTGAGCAGGGAACAGTAGATTTCTGAGGCCTATCAGTATGGCTGGTTCCTTTGGATACTGCATGGGATTTGCAGAACATGAGATCATGTGGCTGTGCGGATACTTTTTCAGCAGTAGCAGGCAGCTGAAAGAAATCACATCCACCTGTACCAGCCAGTCCCTGGGAGAATAATGAATAATCAGGTCTCTGTTTTCTCTTATCTCCCATTGGCATAAAGCCTGGAAGGCATAGAGAACAGCTTTGCTGCCTCAGCCTTCAGTGTTTGGTTGCATCGACAGATAAAGTGATGAGGGGAGAAGGAGGACAGATGTGGAGACTTTGTTTTGTGCTGACCCCACTCTTTTTGTTTCCGTTGTTGGTTCCAGGTCTGGGGTCAGCAGGGTTTCCTAAAATATGAGGGTGCTATGAAGGAAGTGCAGAGGATCCTGCTGTTAGGCACAATGAGCTGTCCATCTCACACAGCAAAAAGGCAGCATATTGTCAATTATTTATTGTTGCATTGTTACCACCAAGAAGAGGGAATTGGCTTTCTTATGTCAGTGCAAGAGTAGATTTCTTTTTTTAATGCCTATGGTAGTTTAAGCCTATTGCTTTTTCTTTCTTCTTTCCCACATTTTAAAGGACTCTCTGTTCCATGGCCTTGAAGATGAAAAGGAGATGTTTGACAAACCTGATATCGCTGCCCCCAAAACTGCTGACTGTTGGTTTTACTTGCTCTGATATCTCTGTAGTTTAGTCTTTTGGACGAACAAGGAAACAGTGACTGAAACCTCCTTTAACATTCTTCAGTCATAAGAGTTCATGAACTATGCAGTGCCAGATAAACTGATGCTTTCTGGGAATTGCAATAGGCCTGAAAGAGTAATAGTTGTTATATTCCATTTAATCCCTACAAAGCTCTGAATTGTCAAAGAAGCTTTCAAACCTCTGTGATGTTCTCCTATCACAATCTAAGAAATTTGGCTGAGAAAGAACTAGGGGGTTTCATATGAGGATATGAATTAATCTCCATTTTTAGCCCAGAAACTGAACATTACACTGCATTAGTTCATGATATGGCTGTCAGTTCTATCAAAGACAACATCAAGATATATTTCAACTCTGTTATGCTTTCTGTAGATTACTTTAAGTAGCTTTCCTCAATCCAATGTTCTTCAAATTGGAGTTTGAGGTGCCAGAAGTGTACCAGATTGAGGAAGATTTTTTTGTTTATTTTCAGGTCTATAATAAAATTTCCAAAACACAGTACTACTCTTGCATACCTCAGGTTATTGACCCAAATCACTTATAAATAACAGACTCTAAAGTTAAATAAACAATGCAGCCAAAACCTTTTCATAATGTAATCAATTTTACAGGTAGACTAACCCCCTACTTTCTATAATATAAATATACTTACAATATAGTTTATTATTGGATGTCTTGCTAGGAGTCACAGTATATCCCTCAACAGTCTTCTCTGTTTGCCTTTATGCTTTTCCTTTTTCTTTTGTAAAAATATCAGAGACACTAGGCTCAGCTTTACTGGATTTATCCCAATACAATTTGTTTAGTCACTGGTTTCATGTACAAAATTTTTTCAGTTCCTGTTTAGAAGGGGCTTACAATGAGAAGCCAACTTTCCTGGAACCTGTTGCGAGACATTTTCTAATGGCATTACCCATACAATATATTTGCAAAACATTAAGTAGTCTGGTAGTTAATGTGGTATAAATCATATACCAAGGATAAGATGAATTCTGTCTTCACTGGAGCTAGGTTTGTACAATACCCAGTGAGGTTGGCTTCAAGATGCTATGAGAACCCCAATGTGATATGGAACAAAAGCTATCAGCTGAAGTCAGCTGAAGTCAGCTTATTTCTTTGGACACAATGTTCATGCTTCAACACAGCAATAGCGTCTTACAGGTTGGCCTCACTTAACAATGGTAATTGGTACTGGCAACTCCATCTTTAAGCAATAGAGCAGTAAAGCGCAATGTCATGTGACTGCATCAACTTACAACAATTGCAACAATTCCAGTTGCTGTTGTTAAGCAAATCCCACATCATCTCAGAGTCACATTGTCTCATGATTGCCGTTTGCAAGTTCCTGCTGACTTCCCCATTGATTTTGCTTTTCAGAATCCAGCAGTGAAGGTCACAAATGGTGGTTATGAAACTGCAGGAGGCTGCAACCATCTGATTGTTTGTTGGTTGCCAAGTACCCAAATTGCCACCAGATAACCATGGGGATGCTGCAGCTAACACAACTACGAGGATCAGTAATAAGTTATCTTATTCAGTGACATTGCATCTTTGAATGGTCACTGAACAAGTGGTTGCTGAATGAGCATTATCTGTATTATCCTGAGTTTAAGCCCACCCCTGGGCTTTGTAGATTGCAGGCTGTGCAGCACTGATGTAAACATAGTGTTAGGCCACTACAAGCACACTTCTGCTGTTGAAGACTAGTTCCAAAGGTCTGATGGTGCCATTGAGCAGAGCTGTTGTTTTTCATACAGGACAGAAATCACCTTCAGTCAGTCTCCCAAAATGCCAGTCTTCCAAAATGTCTAGACACCCTCTCCCAACAAAAGAACCCAACTGGATCACTCTTGACTTTAAGGAAATGTATGTATGGGATTGTTATCATGAAAAACAGTCACCCCATAGATGTGGCTCTTGTTTTGCTTCAAACAAGTTGGCCTCAGACAATAATTAAGCCCAGGATTGATGTTGTTTTTCCATGCTTCTAAGCAGTTTTTGAATTCCTCCAGAGCAAACTGTTTTAGAGAATAAGTCAAATACAAACTATACTGAGCTGGGTAGAAGAAGTTGAAAGGTCTGCATTTTCCCACCAAAGCTATTTGCAATCAGCTCTGGCGTAGGCGTGTGCGTGTGTGTGCAAGGGTCGTGGCCTCCTTGTATTTTTACAGCCGCTGCCATGATTTCATAATGCTGGCAGCAACCACTCCAAGGTATTGGCTAAACTTTATTAAGCTAATGACATGCTAAAATGTGGGTATGAACAGAACAACTTTTCTACAGGCAATAAATGCCAGTGGCAAATTGCTTTGCCCAACAAGTGATCCTTCATTTTCTCAACAAATATTCACTGTGGTGAATATTAGATTAACCTTATTTTTTATAAAAAAAAATGCACCCCAAATGCTAATTTTGACAGCAACTCTGTTGTAAGAAAACCAGTACGTTTCTGTAGGAAATCCTATTTTTTTTCCTGAGCACTATTCCTGAACTGCATGCTGCATTATATCTATTAACAATCCTGCTACATGAAAACACATACACACACCACTGTTTACATATCTCCTTAAGTATAGAGCCACCAAGGACTCCATTTGCCCTTTATGTGAGAACTTTATGAGTGTTATTTGATATGGAGTGATTTATTTTTAATAGAATCTTGGATTTAAATTTGCAAACTCCATTAATAAAAGTTGTCTTTCCAAGACAGATTAAAATTTTCCAAATTATCTAATGGTTTTGGTCTTAATGGAATAACTTGATATATCTTATGATGATTACCTAGTTCTTCGTTGAGCATTTACATGAGGGACTTTCCCCTCTGGGTGCAAAAAAATGTAGCTTTATACATTTGCGATTTATTAATGTGTGCTTGCTTCCACTTCTCAGGATTTCTCTGTGATTAACTTTAAGTATAATTTTTGAAGAGTAGTGGAGGATCCTCGTCACATTTGACACAACATATGCAAAAAAAAGAATGTCTACTGATAACATATACTGGTTATTTTGTATGAAATCATCATCTCTGTATACAATTCTGTGCAGCACTGGAAGGAGAGCAGGTTTCAGGTTCAATTCTATGCATTTCCAGATATTACTGGAAAAACTATCTTCTGAAACTTCAGTTATCCTTCCTTTAGTTGGTATCCTCCAAATCTGTAGAGCTACAAGTCCTGCAATACAAAGAGTAATGTGCTTAAAGTTTATTCTGGCTAGGAATTTTAGTGTTACAAACCAACACCAGGCTGGAAAAGAACACTAAAGAACTGGAAAAGAACACTAAAGAACTTTAGTCATTGAATGGAGATAATGGAGATAATTTTCAAAAGTAATAACTTAATGATGAATATGGGAAGATGTAATTTAATAGATAACCCTAATAGATAACGGGCCTTGGTGGCTCAGGCTGTTAAATGCCTAGCACTTAAGTTCCAGCTGCCTGTAATTATTGCAGGCTCGAATCCCACCAGGCTCAAGATTGACTCAGCCTTCCATCCTCTCGGGGTAGGTAAATTGAGGACCCAAGATTGATGGGGGCAATAAGCTGACTTTGTAAAAATGCCGCATGGTAATAAGCAGGCATATACAATGGAATGAAGGCTATTGCTGAGCACACTGGGTTGCATCCCAAAATTGTAAGCCGCCCTGAGTCTTCGGAGAAGGGCGGCATATAAATGTAATTAAAAAAAAAAACCTGAACATTTTAGGAAAAGAATGGGCATTTTAGGAAAAGAATGGGCAAAAGTTACATGGAAGCCCACAACTCAGATAAATTATTTATTTATTTATCTCCAAATTTAGAGGGCCAAGTCTTTGACAACTTTATCATTTACAAATAAAAAGAAAAACAAGCAAGAAAGAACCCTGGTTTTGGGGGGTGGGAAATACACCAAGCCATTCACTAGTTATAACAACATTAAAAGTGCTCCCTCCCATCTTATCCCAAAGTCTTTGAGAACAACCAGCTTTTAAACAGTTTTCTAAAAGTGCAGGAGTTTGATCCTGATGGGCTCAAGGTTGACTCAGCCTTTCTGTTAAGTTTGCATGAAGAGTCAGACGCGAAGAGTTTCAGTGAAGAGTTTATTAAGTGACTACAGCTCAAATGGACCCGACTTGGCTGGGCTACGGCTGCTTCTTATAGCCAGCATCCGTAGTTGCCAGCCAATCAGAGTGCAGGGTTTTCCCGCACTATTTAAACCAATCCCATTTGACATTTTACAAGAACAATTCAAAATAAACCAATAACATTCAAACCTACATACATAACACTTTCCCTCTTTCAAGGTCAGTAAAATGAAGACCTAAATTGTTGGGGACAATATGCTGACACTGTAAACTGCTCCGAGAGTGCTGTAAAGTACTGTGGAGCAGTATGCAAGTCCAAGTGCTTTGCTATTGCTAAATGTCACAATGGTGGAAGTTGTGTGAACCTCTGGGAGGATTTTATTCCAGAGAAAGTACACATCCTGAAAGATGACCCAGTTTAATTGATGGGACCAGGGGCATATCTATTCTGCTTGGTTGTTCTGGATGGACAGAAAGAATTGTAGTTTACAGTCTCCAGATTATGCTGCTAAACCTGTCCGCAATAAGAATGCGCAACAATTAATTCATTTAAACATCCCACTGTATGGGACAGAGAGAAATCCCAACATAAAAGTTTCATACATTGAAGAGTCATACATGAAAGGAAACCTAAACTTGCCCAGAAGCTCCTGGGTCAGGGAGTTTTGTTACCCCATTGTGAATCTTTCAGTATAACTGTTCTGTTGCTTCTCCATTGGGAGTTGTTTATTTTTATTTTGTTGTTTTTCAATTAATGTATTGCAATCTATTTCTGTCATATCACATAGTACGAGGTCCAGAGTTGCTTTTTCCGCAGAGACAGTCAATAAGGTGACTAAATAAATGAATAAATCTGAACTGTGAATCAAATATAACCTGTCATCCTCAAGCAGTGTATCTCAACCTCAGCGATTTTAAGAAGTGTGGAGTTCAACTCCCAGAATGAGAAATATTGGCTGGGGGTTTCTGTGAGTTGAAGTCCACACATCTTAAAGTCGCTGAGACTGAGAAACACCACCCTAGAGAGAGAGAGAAAGTGCCTAATCCTGGGGTTTCCAGTGAATGGGTGGGGGGAATGGGAGCAAGGTTTCCTTTTCTTTGATGAACTTCAAAGAAACCTGCATTTTCTCTTACAGGACAAGCTAAAACATCTTTTTCTTGGCAGGCCTGAAGCCAGGTAAGCAGCAATTTAACCCCTAGGAATTCCTCCAACTAGATATTAGTGGAAGCTAGATGTGAACCAGGAGTTTTGTTCTTTAGGGGGGAAAAGGCTTTAATTTGTGTTCCCTTTGTTTTATTTTGTTCTCCCCTTGTTATACCTTGCTGTATCTTGTTCAGCCTTGATCTGTGTATATGCATTTGTGTGTTTCTGTTTGTGTGTGCGCACGCATGATTGGAAGCAGCCACAGAGTTAAACCATGTAGAAATTAATGTTCTTTCGATTGTTTTGGTTTGGTTTCCCTCTCTCTATTTAGCTTTCAACTATTCCCAAATCTTGGTATACACAATAAAGACTTGCATTCTTACTGAGTCAGCACCCTCATTCTGAAAGGATCATAACTTTAGCAGACATTCTCCACCTTGATTAAGCAATGAAAGAGTAGGAAAGAGGGTAGCAAGCACTACGTGATATACTCATGAGTGATTCATTGCCCAACAATAGAATTATCTTGAGGGGAGGGGGAGTGAATGGTAGGTATTAGTATACCAAACAGGTAGATGTTGTAAAAGAGCTTAGGGACCTCCTACTTGAGGTAGCTGGGCAGGCGGACAGTCATTACTTACCAGGCAAGCATATGCTTGTGGATGCACCCTGGAATATCTCTCAAAGCTAAAGAACAAAAATGCCAATATCAGTCTACTCTGATCATCATTAGCAAGACTCTTTGCCTCTTGAGGAGCAAAAAAAAAAAGGAACATAGATTAGCGGGTTTTTAATTTGTAACTCCAGCACTCTAAACAGCACTTAGAAGTTGACTAGAAAGAAAACCTGTACATAACAACATATTTGCCATGCATCTGTAACAACGGGTGTTTCTGGATCATCTTTGAAGCAGCCCCAAACTTCATCTATAACTCAAATCATTCTCACGTATACAAATGCATACAGATACAAATAGACACTTTTACAAAGAAGAGCCATTGTGGTGTGGGTACTTAAGAGACTGGATTAGGAACTAGAATGACTTTGCAGATGTAGATTGGGGAAGCTGAAAAATATCTATCAACTGTGGAATAGCATAGTAGATTATAGCCCATCATCTTCAATGAAAAGGCAGTAGATTGATTCAGATATTTCATATAGGATAGCATAATTCAAGCTTATTCTATGCATACTTACACATGGTATAAGTTTATATTGTCTTAGAATATTAGAGAACACTTAATGGAAGATAATTATATCTATCTGTCCCTACCCCCATCTGCTTTGTTCAGCACATCTAGTAACATCTACACCAGGGGTCTCCAACCTTGGCCACTTTAAGACCCGGCAGACTTCAACTCCCAGAATTCCCCAGCCAGCATGACCAAGGTTGGAGATCCCTGATCTACACAACTTTACATGATTGGTCTTTCTTAGGAGATTCTTTAAGTGCTATGGAGATCTATAAAATCAGTTTATCCGGACAATAGCTGATGGATAAATTTTGCAGACAATTCTAAAAACCAGTTTGTTCTAATGGCTAAGCCACCAGGCTAGAAAGCAGGAGACTATGAGTTCTAGTCTCATCTTAGCCATGAAAATTAGCTGGGTGACCTTGGGCCTATCACTCTCTTCAGCCCACTGCATGTTAAAAATGGATAGCACATTGATTCTGGAATTGTAGCTGTTATTTTGACTTTTTATGCCTTTTGTGGACATCCTTGCCTATCACTATTCTAGCAAAATAAAGTACAACATTGGACTATAGTAAAGAATACCATTTGAATGGTAGGACCTGGATTGTGAAACCCTCCCTACAAAATCACTGTCTTGTATCCAGAGTTTAATCTTTTGTGCAGCCAATGAAGTCTTTATGGTTTGCTCAAGATTTTAATTTCAGCTGCTTTGTGTGGTTTAGATGATTGGCTTATGTAATTTCCTATTTCTGTGCTGCTAGCAAATGATTTTATTTTATTTTATAATTCATATTTGTGTTTTTGAAATATTTTAATCTTTTCCCATAAACTTCAAGGTAGCCTGTTATTGCAATATGCCAATGATAATTAAATAAAATCATCTGGGCACTTTTCCTTGTCCAGGATAAACAGAACTCAAATGTGGTTGGTTGTATTTTTTTATTTGCTTGGTTTCATTTTTTTTTTACCATGCAAAGCTAATTTTAGTCCTTTATCAATGTTTATCAACCACAGTAATCTTAGCCCAGTGGCAGTGTGCTTCTCATGAAGAAGGTGGAAGGTTCAATGTTTGGTTACACGAGATCTTTAAGACCCAGAGAACTGGCCTGCTGCAGTTAGAATAAACAATCCAGCAAGATGCGTGAATAATTTGGATTTGTAGGAAGCAGCTTTATATTTTCTTATCTCCAGCTTTTCTTATTTAAACCTCAGTCCTAGCTTCACATTTCAGATCTCTGGAATGTTGGATTGCCACGTGGAACTCATATCAGAATTTTCTGCATAATGTTACTTACCTCAAAATGGAATAGCACAATGAGCATGACAGTTCTATGTGTATGTTTGGCTATACAGTATATTGCAAGTCACAGGCAGATGTCCATGTACAAATGTAGATTTGGGTCAAAAAGGCCATAGACACATATACAGTGTACATGTGTGTTTGGATTAATCAACTGGTTGAGATGTAGTGGAAGTAGCTGAAACCTACAACCTTTCAGTAGAGAAAGATGAAGCAAATTGAATCTGTCAGGTCAAGCCATAATTGTTTGTCACCACAAACAATGAAAACTCCAGATTTCCCTCTTTCTTGGTAGTTCCAACAGTGGAAATCTTTTCATAGGCTTATTCTCTTGCCCACTTTTTAAATATATGCACAACGTTGTACTATGAAAGAGCACATTTTCATTTAACAATCCCATCCACTTTGGTCCCTTGCTTCCCCCGCATGCTTTCCTTGGACAAACACTTGCATTGTGACTGAAGCCAAAAAAAGCCCACTCTACGTTTGCCTCTGAGAGTCCATGCTTGCTTTTATGGCAGAAGAACACTGGTTGAGTTTACATGATCTTTTCCCATGTCCATACCATAAATTATGCATTTTCTTTCCTTTCAGGCAAAATGGGAGGAATAAAATTGCCTTTCAATACATTTGATGTGACCTTTTGCTATAATGATAAGATATCATGAAACCAACTCTTGAAAAATGCAGACAAGCAGCACACTGAACCTTAATCTAGCTATGCAGTTAAGACTATGTCAAAATCTGCCTTGCAACTGAAAAATGCTGAAAAATATCTATACCAAATATCATTTCTGTTGGCACTTTTTTCTAGCATAACACAAGCATTTTACTTGAAATTATACTACAAAATTCTGAACAGTATTTCAGATTTCAGCAAGAATGCTCCAATTTATTCTAAATATTTGAGATATTTAAATATTTAAATTAAACATATTTAATTTAAAAATGCCACCAGGTAAAAAATTCTTATTCATGTCAACTCATCTTTGCATACCATATTCTAGAAATGTGTTCTTTTACTGAACCAGTCTAATCCAGAGTTATTCTTTGCCACTGAGCAATAGCAAACCCAAAATACATTGCACATTTTAAAGCCCTTGTGCAAAATTTTGCCTCCTTTCCCATTTGCATATGATTTGCTGTAACCTTAAGACTGGAACTTCACCTGGTGAATTATCTGCTTAAATTCTACATTCTTTTGAGGACAGAAAGGAGGAAGGTATACAGCAACAGCATCTGTGATTGACACACTGTATGAAGCATCTGACTTGGCCAGACATATTTACAGTACTAGAGCTGTGGTTGTCTGCTACTGCATAGTCAATAAAGATAATAACTGTAGCATTTTAGCTTCCAGTCACTAATCTCAAGGCTCTAGGTTTTTGAAAATGGCTACACTGATTATGGGAATTCAACAGTGTCCATGTGCTCAGTGCAGTTCCCAATGGGAAAAAGGCCTTTGTATGAAGATTTGTACATCAAAAGATTTCATGCAGACCAGAAACAAAAAAAATGCAGAGTGATCCAGATCAATGTGGAGACTATAGTCCGATATGGGAAACTCTCCCATCAGTGTTTGTGTTACATACAAAGGTCTCACTGCGGCAATACCCCCAAGTCACATTAAATTTTTATTTCTACAAATGCCTGACCAGGGCTTATCTCACACCTGGATATACTTCTTCCTGCATTGGTCAAGTCTGCTAAATTATTTTTATTATTTATTTATTTATTATTTATTTATTTTGTCAAGTGATTATAAGATAGCAGGTATAAGTATTAACATAGTTATGAATGCATGAAATGGATACATATAAGAAAAATAAAAAGAAACAATAGGACAGGGATGGTAGGCATGTTGGTGCGCTTATGCACACCCCCTTAGGAAAGGGTTGAGGTCAATAGTCTAAGGTTAAAGTTAAATCACCCAATTTGATTTCACTGAGTTCTCATGAAGTTGAGCATTAACAGTACGTGTTATGTATGCACGTTTGAATGTCATTGGTTTAGTTTGAACTGCTCTTGTAAAATGTCAAATATGATAGGTTTAAAAAGTGCAGGAAAAACCCTGCACTCTGATTGGCTGGCAACTGCGGCTGCTGGCTATAAGTAGCAGCCGCAGCCCAGCCAAATCGGGTCTGTTATGAACTGTAGTCACTGATAAACTCTTCACTGAAGCACTCCCTGTCTGACTCTTCATGCAAATCTAACACTGGCGACGAAGGTGGGATCCTCCCCGAAGAGAAGACAACGGGAGAACAAGCTGAGAGAGATGGCTGCGCTGAACACCCCCCCAGCCCCGTTCGATCCGAGGGCAGAAGACTGGGACTCGTATGCAGATTGTTTCCAAATGTATTTGGAGGGAAACGATCTCGCCAACATTTCGAAGAAGCGGAGGGCGGTCTCACCCACTGTGGTCCGGCCGTTTTCAAGATGGCGAAGGCATTGGCGGGAGCTGCAGACGTGAAGGTAATGGACTGGCCCGACTTAGAAAAGTTATTAAGAGCCCATTACGCGCCACAAGTATCGTGCCTCATTAAGAGACACGAATTCTACCGTCGGGATCAAGGGGAAAGCGAAAACGTTAATGACTTCATGGCAAGTTTAAGGGACATTGGGGGTGCATGTGAGTTTATCAACTTTGCAGAGCATGCATGATCGATTTGTTCTAGGCCTAAAAGACAAGGTTTTGCAGAGCAAATTATTAATGAAACCTAAGATCACGCTTAAGGAGGCCATAGAAGAAGCTTCTTCAGCAGAAACTACCAAGTCCTCAGCAGCAGCCATGAAGAAAATTAACAAGGCCGCAAGCCATCCTGATGTGGAAAAATCCACAACAACCCATTGCGAGCAAATAGATTCTGTTTCAGACTGTAGTGAGGTGAAGGAAGGAATTTATAGACTCAGAATGGAGAAGAAAAGGAAAGACCTTGGAAGAAAAAGGTAAGACTTTTATTGCAGAGGTTGTGGGGGGGCACCCCGCACTGAATGCAAGTTTTTTGATACCATCTGCCACCGTTGTGAAAAAAGAGGTCACCTAGCAAGAGTCTGCAAATCATCCAGAACTCCACCAAGCAGAAAGAAGTTTCCTGATAGAGAATTCAAACATAACAACTACAGTGAGAAAATGGGGCGCAACACAGAAGCAAATGGGAAGAATGAAACTCATCAAACAGTCACTATTGGTCATTCTTCACCCTTAAGACACAGAAAAGTACATGTGAAGGTACTTATTGAAGGAAGGCCTTGCCAAATGGAAGTGGACTCAGGCTCCTATTTATCTATGGTGTCATGGGACACTATTCACAGGCTACTTCCCAACATTCAGAAGAAGCATTTCCAGAAGCAAGCACTGACTCTTAAAGACTACCAAGGGAACAAGATTTCAGTAGTTGGAACAAGAGAATTCAACGTGAAGTTCAAAGGCCACACCAAACGTTTGCCCCTGACCATCGTGGACAAGGATTGCCCAAGTTTGCTGGGACTTGAGTGGGACTTGAGTGGTTCAATCCACTAGGCATCGAGGTGACTGGCATCAATCACGTGAGCAACACTGAATGGGAGGAGGCCTTGAAGTCTGAGTTTCCAGAGGTCTTCAGCGATGGATTGGGCAAGTATATGGGGACCCCTATCACTTTCAACCTAGATCCCAGGTGCCCCAATTCGTTTAAAGCCCAGAAGGGTCCCATTTGCCTTAAAGGAAAAATTGATGCACAATTAGATAAACTAATAGCTCAAGGAGTTTTAGAGCCCACTGACCACTCCAGATGGGAGACACCCATAGTCACACCAGTCAAGACTGATGGGTCAGTAAGAATCTGTGGAGACTATAAGGGGACATTGAACCATGCGCTTCAGCAGAGCATATCCAGTTCCAGTGGTGCATTATTTATTACATTCACACAGTCTTTGCCAAATTGGATCTGGCCCAGGCATATCAACAACTAACAGTTGATGATGCCACTGCAGAGGCCCAAACCATTGTGACTCATAGAGGTGCCTTCAAATGTAAAGGTTACAGTTTGGAGAAGCGTGGCACCAGGCATTTCCCAAAGCCTTATGGAAAGGATGCTCCAAGGACTGCCAGGGTAGTGCCTTACTTTGATGATGTGTTAATCTCTGCTGAAAATGACACTCAATTACAAGAGAGACTCAGAGAAGTCCTTACCAGATTCAAGAAAGCGGGGATTAAAAGTCAAGGAAGAAAAATGCACTCTTAGAACTGACAAGATTGAGTTCTCGGGCTATATGATTGACAAGCATGGCATCCATCCTACAGATGCCAAGGTTCAAGCAATCAAAGAAGCCCCTAGACCAAAATGCAAAACAGATTTGCAAGCCTTCCTTGGACTCATTAACTTTTATCACATGTTCCTACCTCAGAAGGCAGCCATTGCAGAACCATTACACAGATTACTTGACAAAAAGTCTGTTTGGGTCTGGGGCAGGAAGGAACAATCAGCCTCCATTTAACAGTATAAAAGACTAATCACGTCTGATGCTGTACTCATACAATTCTCTGAGAATTTACCTTATCCACAAGCCTGGCAAGGACATTGGACATGCTGATGCCTGAGTCGTTGCCCACTTCCTTGTCACAAGGGACTTTGAACCTGAGGCACACACCTTTTCCCTGACTGTTGCCAAGCTTCCAGTACCTGCTGAAATTGTGAGACTGCCAAAGACACTTTATTGGCTCTATTATAGGCTGGATTAAGAAAGGTTGGCCTTTCAAGATCTACCTCACCTTGCCCAACCTTTTAAGTCCAGGCAAACTGAATTATCTGTATTAAGAGGATGTATTTTGTGGGGTAACAGGGTGGTTATTCCTGCAAAACTGCAAAGAGAGGTTTGGAAATGTTACATGAGGGTCATCCTGGTATTGTTAGGATGAAGGGATTGGCCAGGAGTTATGTATGGTGGAGGTATTGACAAAATGGTTGAAAACTGGTTTCTTGTCCCAACTGTCAGGTAGTCAGGCCTGCCCCACCTCTCACCCCCAAACAGGAATGGGAATGGCCTAGGGGCCCATGGTCTAGGATTCACATTGATTTCACTGGCCCTACCAGAAGGCACACCTTCCTTATTATAGTAGATGCATATTCCAAATGGCTAGAGGTACTATGGCATCCACCACAACTGATGCTGTCATCAAACAGCTTAAAAACTTTGTAACTCACGGGTTACCTGATGTACTCGTTTCTGACAATGGTCCTCAATTTACATCCAACCTTTTTGAATCATATCTAGCACAACAGGGTATCAGACATGCCCTGACTGCCCTGGGCACCTTGACTAGCGTGACGGGCTGTGTGCGTTTACCAAGGAAAAGCTTCAGCAATTGGGTCCTGGGGACATCACTGAAAGTTGAAAAACTTCTTAGTGTTCAGCACATCACTCTAACCCATCAACTAACTTATCCCCAGCAGAGTTGTTGATGGGTAGAAACTCAGGTCTTCCCTTGACCTTCATCCCTGCTTGCACCAGCACCACTTGATTCCACTAGCAAAGTTACTTGCGTTCAGTGGGTGATTCTGTTTATGCTAAGAACCTTGTAGATTCATGGATTCCTGCTGAAATAACTCAAATCACAGGCCCTCGTTCTTACAGGGTACAAACAGAGGATGGAGTCCTCTGAGAGCACATTGATCAGCTTAGATCCAGGTTACCTCAGGAACATTAATTTCCTCTCTAGTTCCCATACCTAATGCCTTTTCTAGGGGAGGGAGGAACATGAGGATAATCAGCAAACAAGAATCAACCCCATGTGTAAACCCATTGACAGGAACCATCCAAAACTGTCCAATCACCAAAATCCATCCTTACAAGTGGAAGATTGCATCACTACCTGATTGGGTGCTGACATTGGGCTGGGAGATGGGTTGGCAGGGTCTTCTTTCACAGGAAGTCAACTAGGAAATGTCAACAGACACACATTTCTCTCTCACTGGGTGAGAACGTTAAAACTTCTGAACCACGAAGGTCTCAACATACGTAGAGCCCCACCTAAAGAATACATTAGATAGGTTGGGGTTTGGTATGGACTGAACCTAGTGGGGAGGGGAGTGTTATATATGGGTTTGAATGTCATTGGTTTAGTTTGAACTGTTCTTGTAAAATGTCAAATATGATTGGTTTAAAAGTCGGGAAAAACCTGCACTCTGATTGGCTAACTTCGGCTGCTGGCTATAAGTAGCAGCAGCCAGCCAAATAGGTCTATTATGACTGTAGTCACTAATAAACTCTTCACTACAAAACACTCGGTCTGACTCTTCATGCAAATCTAACAGTATGTATACTTCCAAGGGATTTGGTTTGGTCTTTAATCCCACTGTGCAGCTGAAATGTTTGCCTGTTGCTGCTCTTGC
>CM019149.1:280710818-280722383 GCA_009733165.1 Naja naja
TTGGCAATTGTTGCAGCTATCAAGAAATTTCATGAGTATTTATATGGGAGAACATTTACCATTGTCAAGATCACAAACCTGTTGCATTGTGGCAGGAGACAAACCTACACCCACTATCCTGTCACCAAGAATGCTGAGGTGGACTGAATTTCTTGCTGCTTATTCATACAACTATCCACAAGCCTGGCAAGGACATTGACATGCTGATGCCTGAGTCGTTGCCCACTTCCTTGTCACAAGGAGGACTTTGAACCTGAGGCACACACCTTTTCCTAGAAACTGTTGCCAAGCTTCCAGTACACGCTGCTGAAATTGCCAGAGAGACTGCCAAAGACACTTTATTGGCTCCTATTATAGGCTGGATTAAGGTTGGCCTTTTCAAGATCTACCTCACCTTGCCCAACCTTAAGTCCAGGCAAACTGAATTATCTGTATTAAGAGGATGTATTTTGTGGGGTAACAGGGTGGTTATTCCTGCAAAACTGCAAAGAGAGGTTTTGGAAATGTTACATGAGGGTCATCCTGGTATTGTAAGGATGAAGGGATTGGCCAGGAGTTATGTATGGTAGGTATTGACAAAATGGTTGAAAACTGGGTTGCATCTTGTCCCAACTGTCAGGTAGTCAGGCCTGCCCCACCTCTCACCCCCAAACAGGAATGGGAATGTCCTAGGGGCCCATGGTCTAGGATTCACATTGATTTCGCTGGCCCTACCAGAGGGCACACCTTCCTTATTATAGTAGATGCATATTCCAAATGGCTAGAGGTCATCCCTATGGCATCCACACAACTGATGCTGTCATCAAGCAGCTTAAAAGCTTTTGTAACCCACGGGTTACCTGATGTCTCTTGTCTCTGACAATGGCCCTCAATTTACATCCAACCTTTTGAATCCTATCTAGCACAACAGGGTATCAGACATGCCCTGACTGCCCCTGGGCACCCTTCTCGCTAACGCCGGCTGAACGATGGTACGCTTTTAAGCTTCAGCAATTGGGTCCTGGGGACATCACTGAGAAAGTTGAAAACTTCTTAGTGTTCAGCACATCACTCCTAACCCATCAACTAACTTATCCCCAGCAGAGTTGTTGATGGGTAGGAAACTTAGGTCTCCCTTGACCGCCTTCATCCCACTTACCACCCAACGCACCACTTGATTCCACTAGCAAAGTTCGCACGTTCAGTGTGGGTGATTCTGTTTATGCTAAGAACCTTATGGGTGAACCTTCATGGATTCCTGCTGAAATAACTCAAATCACAGGCCCTCGTTCTTACAGGGTACAAACAGGATGGAGTCCTCTGGAGCAGGCACATTGATCAGCTTAGATCCAGGTTACCTCAGGAACATCCAATTGTTCCTCTCTAGTTCCCATACCTACTGGGTGCTGAATGGGGAGGGGAGGAACATGAGGATAATCAGCAAACAAGAATCAACCCCATGTAATGAGCCATTTCACAGGAACCATCCCAAAACCTGTCACAATGCCAAAATCCATCCTTACAAGTGGAAGATTGCACATCACTACCTGACTTGGGTGCTGACATTGGGCTGGAGATACATTAGGGTTGGGGTTTGAGTATGGACTGAACCTAGTGGGAGGGTGTTATGTATGCAGGTTTGAATGTCATTGGTTTAGTTTGAACTGTTCTTGTAAAATGTCAAAATGATTGGTATAAAAAGTGCGGGAAAACCCTGCACTCTGATTGGCTGGCAACTGCGGCTGCTGGCTATAAGTAGCAGCCGCAGCCCAGCCAAATCGGGTCTGTTATGAGCTGTAGTCACTAATAAACTCTTCACTGAAGCACTCCACGTCTGACTCTTCATGCAAATCTAACAGCGACGTTACTTCCAAGGATTTGGTTTGGTCTTTAATCCCACTGTGCAGCTGAAATGTTTGCCTGTTGCTGCTCTTGCTGGCTGGAGGTTCGTGATTTCAAATCAGCAGCATCACCTGCCAGAACAGAGGATTCACTATGAGCACGACTGGAAGGGCTAAGGATCTCGCAGCTGCTTCCACTGACAAGATACCCGCAAGTTCCTTCTTTTGTTCATTTTATAAATTGACCATTCTTAAGAGAGGAAGGAAGGAAGGAAGAGCTTCATCTCCTGCCACCGTGGTTACTGAATAGCATCACTGTTTTTCCTTGTTAGTGGCCAGTGTTAGCAACGGACCTTAAAGGAGCTTTATTTCAATTAACACTAATAATATGGGGAGCCCAGAAGGCTGCAGAAAACAATTCAGCCAGATTTCAGGGCTTATGTGCTGTTCTACAGCTGCTCCAGAAAGTAAAATAAAGGTGTCAATTCTGAATTGATTTTACAAACACTAATAACTCGTGTCTTCAGTCTACAATGCTGGGCACGTAATTCGCCTGCAGAGTAAAAACAGTGTGGAAATGTTTTTGTAATATCACACAGAAATCCTTTTATCAATAAGATGTGAAGCTGAAAGCTTTTAATAAGACAAAGCTGAGCACTGATAAATGTGTTTTATTTTCTGGCTTTTCCATCACACTTCCAGCTCAGTCTACAAATTTTAAATGTTTCAAGAAAAGGTTGTATGAATTTATTTATACAATATTCTTTAATGTGTGCTTTTCTGCAACAGTTATCCACAAAAAATCTTGTACTGCAAACAATTCTTCCCAAATATCCCCACTTTTGCATGTACAGAATTGTATTACAGTCATAGACCAGAGACCAGAACAAATACCCTCAATAAATATACAATTAAAAATTCTAGAATAAAATAAGAATAACAGATAAAATCTCTAATAAAATCCAGTCTGTCAATTATACATGGTCTAACTATACTAAAATCATAATCCATAAACTGTGTGGCCTGTAGTCAGTTTATTAATGAATGAATGAATAAATGAATGAATGAATGAATGAATGAATGAATGAATTCTTTATTGGCCAAGTGTGATTAGACACGCAAGGAATTTGTCTTGGTGCATATGCTCTCAGTATACATAAAAAGAAAAGATACATTCATCAAGAATCATAAGGTACCACACTTAATATTGTCATAGGGCACCAATAGGCAATCAAATCATACTAGGAAACAGTCAATATAAATTGTAAGGATATAAGCAACAAAGTTACAGTCATACAGTCACAATATGTGGGATGTGTGATAGGAGTGATGAGAAGATTAATAGTGATAGTAATGCAGACTTAGTAAATAGTTGTTACCAAAAGGGAAAGGAATAAGCAGGATTTGTCACATTTCTGTTCTGTTCTATTCACTTTTGCATGTAGTTTTTCCTAATGGACACCTTTATAGAGGCTGTGCACCAGTGGTGAAATGTTACCAGTTTGGCCCAATTCAGCTGAACCGGTAGCAAAAATGGAGACAACAGCTACTTCGTTTGAAGAGCTTATGTTTTCTACATCTCTAAACACATGTAGAGCTACTTATTTTTGCTGGTGAGTGTGTCCCACAGCAACATCAATATGGGAGAGGCTCTAAAGAGCTGTATATGATGCTGCTTTGAAAATGAGTTGCTTCGCTCACATGGATGTGTTTTGTAAAACACTCTTTTTAATCCTTTACTCAGCTCAGCTTCATAGGATCAAGAAAGGCTTTATGCTTGACAGCCATTTCTGAACTTGAAGCTTTGAATTTGACAGCATCAAATTTCTTTCTGGTTCTAAAGCAATATTAAAGCTTAAGATGCCTAAAAATCATTGGAGTTTATCTGCTATAGGTGGATGAGTTAATGTATGGAAGTTTCAGAAGTATATATATTACTACTTGAGGCTTACAGCAGTAATTGGTCGGAAAGTCCATAGAAAGGACTGTGATGTGGCACATATTAAAATCTGTCAGAGCTTTGATCACACTATTGTGACTGCCATCTTGTCTTCTTTTAACCAGACCCTGCAGTTCCCCATTTTATCTGATCAACCTGACAAGGGAGACTCCACCCTCTACAGATTCACCAGTTTCAATTCTCATCCCATTTTTAGTTTGTATACTAGACACATCTTCAGTCAGATTGAGGCATCAAGCATATCACATTCTCTTTTTTTGGAAATGTGACATGGAGGGGAAAAAGAAAAAAAAGAAGTAAAATGAAAATACTGTTTACAGATCACTATTACTGATAACTGTAAGATATTCTTCTACACATTGCAATCCCAGAATGAGGGAAAGAGAAAAAAAAATTGGTAAAACAGCCAGCACTGAACCTCTGAAGAAGAAAGTTTCCCATGCTTTGGGTGCCTGTTGTGTTTTCTGAAACATGTTTTCCTCCTTTGATTACAGAGCCTCTTCAATCTCCTTAAGTGGAATTAACTTTGTGGTCTGGAATTCTTACAGACCCCTGTTGCTCTGATCTCTCTGGCTCATGTTTTACTTCTCCTAAATTTCAGAGCACTCAGGAATGTATTAATGAGGCCCAATTACAGAAAAAGTGAAGCTTTCTAAATCAGTGTCATAAGTAAAGCTGGAATGCTTCTTTCCTTCCTTAAAGCAAAACAGAAAAAGCCCTCCTACATTAATTAAGATTTAAATTAATCATGTGAGTGTGGCATTCTCCCAGGATTTGAAAATTGCAAAATATACATAAATGTATGATCGACATCTCTCTCCCAACAGGCAGTTTTTAGTTTCATAGCCAAACAGCAGCACAATGCATTATGCAGCATAGAAAATAAATTATCTGAGAAATTAAAAAATATTTTACACATACAGTAAGCTCCAACATATAATGGACATAACCAAGTTTAAATTATTTGATTGTCCATCTAAGAGATGGTCCTCCTCCTCCTCCTCTTGTATTTAGGTTCTTTTGAGACTTACAGAGCTGAAGCCGCTAAGTGTGGCATTTGGGAGCATATAATATGCCCATAAATATATCTCATGATACCAATAGGTTCTCAGCTTCACTTAACTTTTAAACATTTTAGTTGAGAATTTAAAAGTTGCTAAATGGACTAGCCTCTGCATGGTATTCATGACAGGTTCTGGAGAACCTGTAGCAGAAATTTAATGTAACTAGCCTCTGGTGCAGAGGTGGTATTCAGCCAGCTCTGACAGGTTCTGGAGAACCTGTAGCAGAAATTTAATGTAACTAGCTCTGGTGCAGAGGTGGTATTCAGCAGCTCTGACAGGTTCTGGAGAACCTGTAGCAGAAATTTTGAATAGTTTGGAGAACTGGTAAATACCACCTCTGGTTGGCCACACCCCCATCTGTTTGCTGCCTCCTGAGTCCCAGCTGATCAGAGTCCTAGCTGATTGGATGGGTCTTCTTTTGCACAGGAGAACGGAGCTGGAAAGAGAGGTTAGTGGGGTGGGGAAGGAATGGGGATTTTGCAGTATCCTTCCCCTGCCATGCCCACCAAGCCATGCCATGCCCACCAAGCCACATCCACAGAACCAGTAGTAAAAAAATTTGAATACCACCACTGCTCTGGTCTCAATTTTATTTCCAAGGATGTGTCTGGGATTCCTGTGAACCCAGAGATATTCTTAGAAAATAAAAATGCTAAATAATTACATATTTTCTGCAAGCCATGTGCTTTTTTTGTCCATTCTTTTTATGGTCAGTCCAATAAGAATGGGAACTCTCTCTTTTTTTGGATCTTGGGACAGTTAACTTTCTTTGTTCTTATTCCCTGCACTTCTGAGAATGATGCAATATAAATCACCATAATTCAAGAAATATTTAATATCTTGATTTGTCCTGCTATATTAACTAAGCTTCATTAGTTCCTTAGAGCTGTAGAGATGCAGTGATTAGAATGCAGTATTGCAGGCTAATTCTTCTGATTGCCGACTGCCGGCAGGTTGAGTCTCACTAGCTCAAGATTGACTTAGCCTTTCATCCTTTTGAGGTCAGTAAAATGAGGACCCAGGTTGTTGGGGGCAATATGCTGACTCTGTAATCCTCTTAGAGAGGGCTGTAAAGCACTGTGAAGCAGTATATAACAGGGGTCGCCAACCTTTTGGGCCTCAGGGACCACCAAACTCATAATTTTAAATTCCGTGGACCAGAGACTCTGGGAAAATCCCAAAAAAAGACTGCAGGAAAATTCCCAACCCCATTTTCCTACCAATAGATCATTCTTTATTTGGGATTGCAGGACACTGTTTCCAGCTCCGTTCTTAGCAGGAGAGAGAGAGAGACTTTTGGCTTCATGCAAAGAAAGCAGCAAAAGTCTTTCTTTCTCTCCCTCAGACTCCATCAGAAATGAGGCTCTGTGAGACTTGTCGTGCTGGCGCAGCCTCTTGGATCAGGATGCCTTGCAGGGTCCCAAAGACTCATTTCTGGCAGAGTTTGGGGGAGAGAAAGAAAAACTTTTGCTGCTTTCATGCAGCCAAAAGCAGAAGAAAGAAGCTGAAAGAAGCAGCTGGTGGCCAGGCGCGTGGGGCAAGTTCCCCCCCTCAGCCCTGTCCTCACTCCCACTACCTTGTGCTGTTCACAATACAAGCAACGCAAGCCTTGTGTTCTCCGAGCCATGTGGGTGGCACAGCCTTGTGTTCCTGCGCAGCCTGGATTAATCGCTTTGGGGTGACATTTCTCGGACCACCGAATTTTCTTAGACCACCAGTGGTCCCCAGCTCACTGGTTGGTGACCACTGGTATATAAGGTATATAAGTGCTACTCCTATTGCTATTCATACAAAAGACTATTTTCTAGTGTAGAATTACCCTTCTGACAGCCTGCATAGCTCCAAAAGGAGCGTAAACTTTTAGCCAGTCCATTGGGACTTATCAAACTATTGGCATTAGTGGAGGAAAGATTCATTCACCAAGGGACAATATGTTTACTCTTTGGAGCTCATTATTCCGTAGATGAGTCATCAAGATAAGACATATAGTTTCTATATTCAGCACATGACCAAATGTCTAGTATGTTTTTTGTTAGATTGAACTTGACATAAACAAAACATGCTTCAGATAATAAATTTAAAACTATTCAATTTTTTTTCTATATATGGTAGAAAATCAGCTACTTTTATGAAATACTAATTAAGGTGCAGATAGTTTTCTCTAATTTGCTGCTTTCTGTTAATATGTTGAATTTTATCTCCCCCAATTCCTCACCAGCCTAGTATCAATAACTAAGAATACAGTGGTGGGATTCAAATTTTATAACTATTGGTTCTGTTACTATTGGTTCCACTACTGGCTTAGTGGGCATGGTGTGGCTTGATGGGCGTGGCTTGATGGGCGTGGCAGGGGAAGGATACTGTAAAATCTCCATTCCTCCCACTCCTGGGGAAGGTTGGTGCAAAATCCCATTCCCTCCCCACCCCACTAACCTGCTTTCCAGCTGCATTCTCCTGTGCAGGGCAACAAAAGAAGACCCAGCCAATCAGCTGGGACTTGGGAGGCAAAGAATAGATGGGGTACAGTCAGAGGTGGTATTTGCCAGTTCTCTGAAATACTCAAAATTTCTGCTACCTTCTCCAGAACTGGTCAGAACCTGCTGAATACCACCTCTGTAAGAATAGTTCAATCAAAGTCCAACATATCTAACAGTGAATTATTGGAAAAGGTTGTGATCAATGCATGTATGACATTTTATTTATTTAGATAGATAGAATTACATCCCCAAAAATTGAAGACTAATTTTAAGACATAAATAAAATAATAATACAAATAATAATATGACCATAACTAGTAAGACCCAGGTTCAGGGCCAACTCAACCATAAAGCTCATGGGTTGACTGGGTTATTTACACATTGTTCTGACAATAAAGTGAGGGGGACACATTCAAAATCGTATCATCATAAATTAAAGCCAGAATACAGTAAATTAAACATACAGACAAATAAGAAAGACTGAGTGAAACTGAAGAAGTAATTATTCATTTCTATTCAGATCTGAAGAAAGTTTACCCAGATTAGGTTCTATAATCACAATCTCAAAGTGACTTCTAACTAAACACATTTATATTTACAATGTATGTTTCTTCACATTTATATATTACATATATTTCCATTATAGATGTATTATTTTGGTGTTTATATATATGGGGAAGTGGGATGAATGTGAAGAGAGAGAGAGAGAGAGAGAGAAGGAGGGAGAGAATCTGTATGTGAAACTGTTTACTGCTTAATTTTCTTTACATGATGAGACAGGAGAAGAGAAAAGCATAATAATTTATCTGTCCTTAATTTGACTGTGTGGGAGAGCTTGCTGTTAAAATGAAAACAATGTATATGTTTTTATCTATCTTCATCTACTAGTCTCAACAAGTTATCAAAATTTTATAACCAAATGTATTAGTGAGTCAACAGAACATGATTTCTTTAAGATTACTTATTTTATTTTATCAAACAGAAAATCCTCTGGTCTAGATGTGTTGTAGAAATATTACGGCCCTCCACAGTAAACATGGACTTTGGCCATGATGTATGGCAATTTTGTTATGTTCAGAATGAGGCAGAAGCACAAGAAGGGTAGCACATAAATTTTAATATAATTAAATCAGTTGCTGATGGCCTCAAATGAAACTTTGCATTCTGAAATGTAAGTATTCTATTTTCTAGGGATTTTTGTTCCAATTTTCTTAGGAACTAAATGAAAGGTGAAAAATAAGTATTAATATAATTGAATTCTGTGTGAAATATTCAAAACTTGTTAATTTTCACTGAAATGCTAAGACAGCTTTGGGAATTGTAGCAGACAAGGGAAACAATGTGACATAGTCACATACCTGTACATCAAGTTCAGGGCTGTGATTCATGGCATTTGTGACCAGGATGGGTGTAGCATATCAGCAAAAGATAAGAGTAGGCTGATGAAGAAATAGGATATACCAGGCCTAGACATTAAGAAAGTTTCTGGTTACGATACTGTACATTCATATGTTTATGGGCTATGAGGCAAACCCCTCTCATTCCTGTTTAATTATTTATTTGGTACTTGTATTTAGAACTTTCCTTTTTAAAAAAAAATTCAAACAGATTACATGAGGCTTCCAAAAAGCTTCAATTCTGGCACGGCACTTCTGAGAACATATAGTCAAAGCATCAATTTTATTATTTCTAAATTATTATTTCTCATTTTCTCATTTTGTCCTGCCTACATGTTGAGAATTGGGCCTGAGAGATCATGATGTATCCAAGATCAGAGGTGGTATTCAGCAGGTTCTGACCAGTTCTGGAGAACCGTAGTGGAAATTTTGAATAGTTCAGAGAACCAGCAAATACCACCTCTGATTGGCCCTGCCCCCATCTATTCTCTGCCTCCCAAGTCCCAGCTGATTGGCTGATTTGTTGCCATGCACAGGAGAACAGAGCTGGAAAGCAGGTTAGTGGGGTGGGGAGGGAATGGAGATTTTACAGTATCCTTCCCCTGCCATGCCCATCAAGCCATGCCAACCAAGCCATGCCCACAAAAACGGTAGTAAAGAAAATTGAATCCCACCACTGTCCAAGATGACATATATCACAATATTCTGCATTGACTGCATTCTAGGTTTGACTGTCTGAAGATTGGGCAAGACTGTCTTGCAACACTTTATGAAGATTCAAACTTTTAAAACTCATCCTATTAGACCATTGGTCTATCTACACCAGTATTGTCTATGTGTTATGGCAACTATCCAGATTCTTAGCCAGTCATCTTTTGTGCTTCTCATGCTTGAATTCCATGAATTCCAACTTCTAGCATATCAGCAGGCCCAGCCCAAAAACAACATAGAACAATCTAGCCAAAGTTCAGTTCTTTATTTGCTTACATCCAGTACACTGAACCTAGCCAGACTAAACCTTTACTACTCACCCTAGTGGATATACCCTGACAGCTATCCTAACTCTTTTCCTGTGTCTCTCTCCAGCTCTGAGCTATGTTGCCTCTTCTGTCACCTGTCATCACCCCCCTCCTTCCACACACTTGAAATGAGCTTCCTCCTTCCTGGGAAACTGTTGTTTCATTGTAGTGCATTACACACCTTCCTTCCATAAACAACATCCCTTACACATATGGGACATAAGAACAATAAGTTCTAGCAAAGTTCTAAATCTTCTCACGAAGATGGATATGACCATTCCTGTATAAATCTTGACCTTTACAGAGTAGAATTGAAGCAAGAATATAATATTTTACCATAGTGTTTATGAAAGCTGTCATGTATATATGAACTTATAGAAACAGAAGCAGGATTGTTCCTGATGGCATTTATAATCTTCATATGATTACTAAAAGACCAGAAGATAATTTATATACATGTGAATATGCTTTTAGTGATGAGATTAAATCTCTTTAAGTTGAGCTGGACTCTTTGTGACATCACAAAGAAATCCATGTAGTTTTCCTAGCAAGAGCACAGAAGTATTTGGTTTTGGTCTTTGTCCAGGAAGTTGCTTGTTGTTTTTGAAATGTCCATATCTAACCTTCAACTTGGGGTTCTCTGGAGTTCCTCATTCAAATCCTAATGTACACTTGCCTTGCTAAATTTCTAAGCCCAGCCAAGATCAACCCTCCTGCTGAAATGAAGCAATGCTAAATTTCAGAAATTTGAAGCATCCTTCTATAGTGTAATTTGTATTCATTCAAGATATAGCACAGAAGCATTAGTGCATTTTTTATTTTATTTGTCAAGCAAGTATTCGATAACAGGTATACATGATTTTGAATGCATAAAATGGATATGAATAAAAAGGAACATTAGGATAGACAGTAGGCACATTGGTGCGCTTATGCATGCCCCTTCAGACCTCTTAGGAAAGAGTGAGGTCAACAGTAGACAGTCTAAGTTTAAAGTTTTTGGGTTTGTGGAAGAAACCACAGAGTCAGGTAGTGTATTGCAGACATTGACCACTCTGTTGCTGAAGTTGTATTTCCTGCAATCAAGTTTGGTGTGGTTAACCTTGAGTTTGTATCTACCGTATTGTGCTCTTGTATTGTTGTGGTTGAAGCTGAAGTAGTCATTGATGGGTAGGGCATTGCAATAGATAATTTTATGTACTACACTTAAGTCAGACTGAACGGCATAGTTCTAGGTGATCTAAGCCTAAAATTTAAGTCTGGTGGCATAAGGTATTCTGTTGTGAGTAGAGAGTGGAGGACTCGTCTCATGAAATATCTCTGACTCTCTCAACTATTAATATCTGATATGTAGTGTGGGTTCCAGACTGATGAGCTGTATTCAAGTATTGGTCTAGCAAATGTTTTGTATGCTCTAGTTAGTAGTACAATATTACCGAGAAAAGCTTCGCAGGATTAGGTTAACAACTCTTAATGCCTTTTTGGCAATGTAGTTACAGTGTGCTCTAGCACTTAGATCATTAGAGATGAGTACTCCAAGGTCCTTGACATAGTTGGGGTCATCAATAAGGTCTTGACCATTCAGCTTGTATTTTATTTTCTGATTTATTTTTTTTACCAATATGTAAGACAGAGCATTTGTTCGTTGAAATTTGAAGTTTCGTCTACATTCTGTTTTATCTCCCTCAGCTCATTCTGCTGCATACAACTCTGAACTTTTTCCTCCAAGCCTGCCTTGATGACATGGCCAACTGGTTGGGGAAATGGATGGTTTGGATTATCATGTCCATACATCCCTGTTTGCATGGATTGAATGAATGCCTTTGCTATT